>JANFOE010000861.1:1800000-1999385 GCA_025667525.1 Glebionis coronaria | reverse complement strand
ATATATGTAACACCCCCAAATTACCACGCAGCGAAATACCACTTTGGAGCGCTACCCATAGCACATCACACACAATCATAGACAACGACCTCAAAAGAGACGTTAAAATGATATACAACCTTGTCTAAAAAGTTTCCAATCCCAATATATAAAATCAGAGTAGCGTTTAGTCCCAAAAACCGTTACCAATCACAATACATTCAACAAAAGCTTAAAAGCTTTTTATTCATTTCAAAGGATTGAAAAGTAAACAAAGTTTTAGACAAGTAAGCACCACTCCCTCCTCGCATGCTCCGCTGCTATCCATCTTGATTACCTGAAATACATGCTTAAAATCATCAACACAACGGTTGAGCAAGTCTATAGGTTTTGCAAATCATCAACTGAACACAAGCATTTTAATCATCTCAAGCTTGTCACACAGACAAGTCATATATATCGATAAATGCCTTAAGCTCATGCAACTGAACGTTAACCAACACGTCAAACCGAGTCACATACGGCGCCCCTACAACAGGTAATATTGTCATATACTAGCGACCTCTTATACATAATATCCCTCTCAGGTGATCAAAGGATACATACCCTAGGATAGGCTGTCAAACCAAATACATCTATCATATGTATTAGCGTTTACCTCGCAAGGTAATTAACATTTCATCAAATTCAGGGCTTCATAAGACAATGGTACTTAGGCATTTATCATCATATTCGGGTCTAGCATACCGAAAACAACTTGTGTTCATTTTATAAAACAGCATGTATTCCTCCTCGCGGGTTAAAAATCATTTACAAGATAATATAAAAGCGAGGCTATAGACTCACCTGATATAGCTACTACACGTAGATCAAATAACAAACGTCCAATAGTCGATACACGACTTCACGAGATATCAATCGCTCGTTGATCGAAAACGAGATGCCAAACGGTCGACATATGACCGAACGAGACCTATAATGACGAGACGCGTCTTAGGCTTGAGACTATACATAATCATATATATTATATATATATATATATATATATATATATATATATATATATATATATATATATATATATATATATATATATATATATATATATATATATATATATATATATATATATAGTATATATATATATATATATATATATATATATATATATATATGTATATATATATATATATATATATATATATATATATGTATATATATATATATATATGTAACACCCCCAAATTACCACGCAGCGAAATACCACTTTGGGGCGCTACTCATAGCACATCACACACAATCATAGACAACGACCTCAAAAGAGACGTTAAAATGATATACAACCTTGTCTAAAAGTTTCCAATCCCAATATATAAAATCAGAGTAGCGTTTAGTCCCAAAAACCGTTACCAATCACAATTCATTCAACAAAAGCTTAAAAGCATTTTATTCATTTCAAAGGATGGAAAAGTAAACAAAGTTTTAGACAAGTAAGCACCACTCCCTCCTCGCATGCTCCGCTGCTATCCATCTTGATTACCTGAAATACATGCTTAAAATCATCAACACAACGGTTGAGCAGTCTATAGGTTTTGCAAATCATCAATTGAACACAAGCATTTTAATCATCTCAAGCTTGTCACACAGACAAGTCATATATATGATAAATGCCTTAAGCTCATGCAACTGAACGTTAACCAACACGTCAAACCGAGTCACATACGGCGCCCCTACAACAGGTAATATTGTCATATACCAGCGACCTCTTATACATAATATCCCTCTCAGGTGATCACAAGGATACATACCCTAGGATAAGGCTGTCAAACCAAATACATCTATCATATGTATTAGCGTTTACCTCGCAAGGTAATTAACAGTTCATGAAATTCAGGGCTTCATAAGACAATGGTACTTAGGCATTTATCATCATATTCGGGTCTAGCATACTGAAAACAACTTGTGTTCATTTTATAAAACAGCATGTATTCCTCCTCGCGGGGTTAAAAATCATTTACAAGATAATATAAAAGCGAGGCTATAAACTCACCTGATATAGCTACTACACGTAGATCAAATAACAAACGTCCAATAGTCGATACACGACTTCACGAGATATCAATCGCTCGTTGATCAAAAACGAGATGTCAAGCGGTCGACATATGACCGAACGAGACCTATAATGACGAGACGCGTCTTAGGCTTGAGACTATACATAATCATATATATATATATATATATATATATATATATATATATATATATATATATATATATATATATATATATATATATATATATATATATATATATATATATATATATATATATATATATATATATATATATATATATATATATATATATACATATATATATATATATATATTTATATATACATATATATATATATATATATATATATATATATATATATACATATATATATATATATATATATATATATATATATATATACATAATCATATATATATATATATATATATATATATATATATATATATATATTATATATATATATATATATATATATATATATATATATATATATATATATATATATATATATATATATATATATATATATATATATATATATATATATATATATATATATATATATATATATATATATATATATATATATATATATATATATTAATATATATATATGTAAATAGTTAATTTAGTAAGTTTGGACATTGTATAATTTTGTAAAACTTTTTATAAACCTTTTGTGACAATTTATCGTAAATTATCCCATTATGAAAAATTAAGCCCATTAAAGCCCATTAGTGGCCCATTACACATTTATATAACCTAAGTCCGTTTCAAACTAAGTATTGATCTCCAAATACATTATTAACCTCAGGTCCAATAATGGCCAAATAGCCATTACAAGTGTATGTTGGGCTTCTATGGCCCAAGTCTACTTTATATGCATTATGTGTTCTAAAACTCCTAAAAATGATGTCGACTTAATATTTTACGATGGTCCGGTCTCGCGTATTCTAAATATCAGTATATAAATGGGTATCGAATTCCCGATAAGTAGGTTCTACCACCTCGGGTTTTATAAAACTGGCCAATTTATTCATATCATTGTTACAGTTCGATTACGCAAATTTTACAACAAGTCTCACTATTTAGGTTATTACTCCTAAACCTTAATGAGTCCCTACTTGGTTTTTATACTCCCATCATCGTAGTTAAGTCTAATATATAGATTAGGAACTTCCATTACATACGGTTTTATGACAAAAGGGTCCAAATGATCAAAACATTAACTCGTGTCAAAGTTGTTTTTGGACAATCAGGTTCGGTTTCACGGTTTTGGCCGTCATTTCCAAATCGTAATGAATTGGTAAACCACCCAATTGAATATAGTTTTTCATGATTTTATCTACAACTCATAGTATTACATTTTTCAATGGTTCTGAGATCCTATAGGAGTTTTTAGTTCGTTTATACATCATGTTCAGATTCGACACTTTTTATCGTTTCGGCCATATCTAAATCATCGGGTATCGTCACGAGACGAGCGACCCAGCCAAATCGCCACAAAACACATGACTATCTCCCTATATGTTTATCTAAGTCTCATGACCTACTGATATTAGTCCACACTCAGGTTTTTCCCACAGCTCAAATATTTAGCTATTACAACTTAACCAACGTTTGTCTAGTTTGCGTATTTGTGTAATAAATTCATGTACAATGTCCAAACACCCAAAATAAATTATTATAACACTTATATACAAAAGTGAAATAGATAATATACATAATCTAAAATATCAATTTACAATAATGAAATAAAAGGAGTAGATCTTACAATAAATAATAGAAATGAGTATAAGGACAAGTGATAAAGGCTCATACTCTCCATTCCATATATTTATTTGTAAAACCTCAAATGAGTATTGTAGATACTCATGAAAATCAGCTCCAAACTCCATGTTTTAGTCTTAAAAGTGTGTAATCATGATGGTGTTCGTTGAAGGAAATGATACGAGAGGATGTATTATAAATTTTGCTTTTGCAAAGTGATAAGAGATAAACATGTAATCTCTATCTTTGTATGAAATTATACTATACACGTGTTTAATGTTTTAGGCATCTCACGTCATAGAATTTTCTTCACAAGACATAGGAAGTGATTAATATAAAGTTTTGTTTTTCAAATTTGAGAAAGAGGGTATTATCAAAACCCGATATCTTAAAAGTTATGCGATTTGAAAGATAAGCGTGTAACACGAAAAATAAACGCTCAAGATAAAATAAAAACATCGACATTCGGAGAACATTTATATTTCGATATATAAATGAGGGTTTATAATTTAATAAGCGTTAACGCGTCATATAAACAAATGTCGCCTAAAGGCTTAACGTAAATAATGAATAATGCTCATACAACAAGAAATTAAAATGACGACAATAGAAAATATTTCTATGTCATAACAAGGATATTTACGGTCGATGACCGACGTAAAATTTGACGATTAATAATAAATGACACATACTCAATACATTAAAGCCTTAACCTTGCCGGTTAGCCGAGAACTCAATATTATTCGCAAAAATGATCACGACAAATAAACTCGATTAATAAATATTAATAGAATTAGTATTAAAACTCGGTCTAAATGTTGATTTTATATTCCGGGTTATTACATCATCTAACCCTTTAGGAAGCGACGTCCCGACGCTTAATTCATCTCAATATTCTTCAGTCTAACATTGAATAGTGAAAAACAAGCAAGTCATCGTCTAGGTTTCCAAGGAAGGTCAAAAGATATTATATGGTACACGTTCTCCATGATCGGACGTCATTGGACAATGTCGTCTCAAGTTCGCACAACTTACGATCATTCGACTGGATCACATACCATATAAGTATCTAAAAGCAAAAGTCAAACATAAAAATCAAATACAGATTTCCGTCGTCGATCATCAAGACACATTAGAAATGGTCCATCAAAACAAATCACAATTCGAGAGAAGTACAACGGGTTATTCGTACATAAATGCTAATCGACAATCATCATAATGACGATAACACTGAACGATTCTTATCAACGAAACAGGGTTCGAAGAAAGACGTACGCATAACAAACACTCACAAATCGAGCCAGACATACTTGGGTCCACTCATTTATAACTCCTTGTCTACATCAAAAGGCGTCCCCTTTCATGTTTACAAGAGTTTATAAATTTACGGTTCGGGAACTTATAACTTTCTTGTTCAAATGAAAAGGCGTCCCAATCCATTTCAACACAACGATTATAAGTCATCCTTCTAAAGTATTACTATCTCTCAACACGATATCATATCAAAATACCATAGTAAATACAAGGTGTTAATAAACTTACATCATGATTTCCGTATTTAAACGTTCCATTCCATTTGAATAAGGAAAACACGACAATCTAAGGTCCAGTGGTTTATAGTATTCTTATTCAATGTCCTAGTCCATTTAAATAAGACAACCTTAAACAACTCATAGTTGGGCGAGTTAAAATCTATATACCTAAATGTCCCATTCCATTTAGATACAAGGTATTAAGTCACTCAACCGAATGACTACTACGAGCATATCTTTGTTGTACCCAAACTATATATATTTGATTAGGATATATATATCTTAAGTGCAGCATTGGCATCTTCCTTCTCGTCAAATGACGTAGTCATATTAAATCAAATCACACGTCGCATTACATAGAATATGTCGTCTCGGATAAATGATTCTTCAAAATCATAAGAAGTAGTCGGAACACGAATATCACATCAATCAACTACGTTTCAAAAGGAGATGTCCTAAAATGGCACATCACGATACGATGATAACAATCGAACTTAAAAAAGTTGATATGCGATAGATTATTAAACAATATATACATACTAAAAGTATCAAACGAGTTTCATACTCGTATTCAGATAATGCATAATCATGAAGATCGGTGATAGGCGGTGAGACCAAATCCTATACAAAACCGTATTATAAGATACACGACAATCGTTCACGGACCATTGCTTCGCGTGCAATGCCTTTAAATATCATTGTATATTCATACATATACATATTACCATTTCTACATACACATAGGTTCACATAATCATAATCATTCATAAAGTAATGCAAGAATAGCCTTACCGGAGCCATGCGGAGTAGTTGCGTGCTTAAAACTTTTTAGAACACACCAAAAGTTATAGTTTAGGACATTTTCAAAATCGACCTAGTTCTCTATAACTTGTGGCTCTGATACCATTTTGTAACACCCCCAAATTACCACGCAGCGGAATACCACTTTGGGGCGCTACTCATAGCACATCACACACAATCATAGACAACGACCTCAAAAGAGACGTTAAAATAATATACAACCTTGTCTAAAAAGTTTCCAATCCCAATATATAAAATCAGAGTAGCATTTAGTCCCAAAAACCGTTACCAATCCCAATACATTCAAACAAAAGCGTAAAAGCATTTTATTCATTTCAAAGGATGGAAAAGTAAACAAAGTTTTAGACAAGTAAGCACCACTCCCTCCTCGCATGCTCCGCTGCTATCCATCTTGATTACCTGAAATACATGCTTAAAATCATCAACACAACGGTTGAGCAAGTCTATAGGTTTTACAAATAATCATTTGAACACAAGCATTTTAATCATCTCAAGCTTGTCACACAGACAAGTCATATATATCGATAAATGCCTTAAGCTCATGCAACTAAACGTTAACCAACACGTCAAACCGAGTCACTTACGGCACCCCTACAACAGGTAATATTGTCATATACCAGCGACCTCTTATACATAATATCCCTCTCAGGTAATCACAAGGATACATACCCTAGGATAAGACTGTCAAACCAAATACATCTATCATATGTATTAGCGTTTACCTCGTAAGGTAATTAACAGTTCATGAAATTCAGGGACTTCCTAAGACAATGGTACTTAGGCATTTATCATCATATTCGGGTCTAGCATATCGAAAACAACTTGTGTTCATTTTATAAAACAGCATGTATTCTCCCTCGCGGGTTAAAAATAATTTACAAGATAATAAAAAAGCGAGGCTATAGACTCACTTGATATAGCTACTACACGTAGATCAAAGAAAAAACGTCTAATAGTCGATACACGACTTCACGAGATATCAATCGCTCGCTGATCGAAAACGAGATGCCAAACAGTCGACATATGACCGAACGAGACCTATAATGACGAGACGCGTCTTAGGCTTGAGACTAAACATTATCATATATATATATATATATATATATATATATATATATATATATATATATATATATATATATATATATATATATATATATATATATATATATATATATATATATATATATATATATATATATATATATATATATATATATATATATATATATATATATATATATATATATATATATGTAAATAGTTACTTTAGTAAGTTTGGACATTGTATAATTTTGTAAAACTTTTTATAAACCTTTTGTGACAATTTATCGTAAATTATCCCATTATGAAAATTAAGCCCATTAAAGCACATTAGTGGCCCATTACACATTTATATAACCTAAGTCCGTTTCAAACTAAGTATTGATCTCCAAATACATTATTAACCTCAGGTCCAATAATGGCCCAATAGCCATTAAAAGTGTATGTTGGGCTTCTATGGCCCAAGTCCACTTTATATGCATTACGGGTTCTAAAACGCCTAAAAATGCTGTCGACTTAATATTTTACGATGGTCCGGTCTCGCGTATTCTAAATATCAGTATATAAATGGGTATCATCTTCCCGATAAATAGGTTCTACCATCTCGGGTTTTATAAAAATGGCCAAGTTATTCAAATCATTGTTACAGTTCAATTACGCAAATTTTACAACAAGTCTCACTATTTTGGTTATTACTCCTAAACCTTAATGAGTCCCTACTTGGTTTTTATACTCCCATCATCGTACTTAAGTCTAATATATAGATTAGGAACTTCTATTACATATGGTTTTATGACAAAAGGGTCCAAATGATCAAAACATTAACTCGGGTCAAGGCTGTTTTTGGACACCCAAGTTCGGTTTCACGGTTTTGGCCGCCATTTCCAAACCGTAATGAATTGGTAAACCACCCAACTGAATATAGTTTTTCACGATTTTATCTACAACTCATAGTTTTACATTTTTCAATGGTTCTGAGATCCTATAGGAGTTTTTAGTTCGTTTATACAGCATGTTGAGATTCGACACTTTTTATCGTTGCGGCCATATCTAAATCATCGGGTATCGTCACGAGACGAGCGACCCGGCCAAATCACCACAGAACACATGACTATCTCCCTATATGTTTATCTAAGTCTGATGACCTACTTATATTAGTCCACACTCACGTTTTTCCCACTGCTCAAATGTTTAGCTATTACAACTTAACCAACGTTTGTCTAGTTTGCGTATTTATGTAATAAATTCATGTACAGTGACCAAACACCAAAAATAAATTATTATAACACTTATTTATAGAAGTGAAATAGATAATATACATAATCTAAAATATCAATTTACAATAATGAAATAAAAGGAGTAGATCTTACACCAAATAATAGAAATGAGTATCAGGACAAATGATAAAGGCTCATACTCTCCATTCCATATATTTATTTGTAAAACCTCAAATGAGTATTGTAGATACTCATGAAAATCAGCTCCAAACTCCATGTTTTAGTCTTAAAAGTGTGTAGTCATGATGGTTAATAAGTGTGAAAACACTTATCCTTTTACCACTTATTTCCAATAATAACAAGACCAAAACGTGTATTTTATGTCGTAAAAGTCGGAATTATGCGTGGTTTGTGTTTTTATTATGTTTTAGGACCAAAAGATGAAAAAGGAAGAAAACACGGGCTTTCACGGGCTTTTATCGAAGAAAACGGGAAAAGACGAAGTCAAAAGATCAAGAGTGCAAAAAGAACGGAAGTCCAAGACCTGTTCTAAATATTTATCGAAGAACAAGTCTAAAGAGGGAAGTTAATGAAGTCGAAGAACTCAAGTCTAAATAAATGAAGAAAGGTTAAGACGAGTTTAATTAATCCCGAGACGACATCGAGAAAGACAAAGAATTAAAGTCGAGTCGAGAAGAAAAAGAAAGAAGAAAGCACCACACATACCTCCCACTTCCCTATAAATACCCTCCTAATCACATTAGGAGGGTGGTTAGCTAGTTTTCTTTCTAGTTTTAGAGAGAGAAAGTTCCCAACTTTCTCTCACTAAGTTTTTCTTTGTTTTCAACTTTTAAATTTAAGCTTTCTTTAATCTTTTTATTTGGATTCCATTAATCAATTTCAAGTTAAGTTTTGTGTTCTTTAATCTCCTTCCACATTTCTTGGTTACTTTATCTTTGATCCGAATTACACATCTCATTCGTATGACTTGATGATTTCGTGAGAAAAGGATTAATCTTCTTGGTTTACACATAAGTTCTTACACGTTTAAGCCATAAGCTCTCTATGCTTATTGGCTTATTTCAAGTTCTAGCTTATTGATTTTCGGATTTCTCAAAGGTTTTTTGTCACGTTGAAGTTTCTTTCATAAAGTGTTTGATTATACGTTTTGCAAAGTCGTCAAACTTAGGCTTTTAGCATTGTTTTAGGTTCAGGTAGGATAGCTTATTGTAGCAGCTTATTGAGTTTTTAACTTGACACCATTTTCGGATTAATCTTATGTTCATCGCAATATTTTGATTCTCCACATTCCGACGGGTTACTAGATTTGATCGCAATAACCCTTAAGGGTTTTACTTTGCGATCGGGTGGCTATTCCCCCTTATTCTGATCTGGATCGCGATCGCACATTGCGATCGCACATTCCGACGGGATCAAGGTCTTTGCTAAGACGAAGTGCTGCCCATTTCTCGACAGCGACATTGCGATAGATGCACATTGCGATAGTAGGTTTACAACATTCCGATCTGGATCTTTGCGATCTGAAAACATTCCGATGGGTATTTTGTTGTTGCATTCCGATGGACCTTTGTATTGATTATTCCGATGGCTTATTTTAGTGATATTCCGATGGTTGTGATTTTGGTGTATTCCGTTGGACATGAATTGTTTTATTCTGATTATCTAAGATTTTAAGTTTTAAAGTTTTTCAAAGTTTTAAGTTTCAAGTATTTTCCTAATTAACTTTAAGTTTAATTTTGTCAAAGCTTCTACTTTACTCTTCGACATTTTCATATTTGCTTTTAGTTAAAATAGATAACAAACCAACACATTCTCTTGTTCACCAAAAGACGATTGAGTCGCACTCTTAACCATTAGTCAATTCGAAAAGACTTGGGACAACAATATTTTATACTTGGCCCAAAAGCCGAGTATTAAATGGCGCCGCTGCCAGCTCTTTCGTTACGATTAAAGGTTTTTAGTGAGAGACGCATTGAATTTTGGGATCCGTTCTTTGAACGTTATTTTCCTTGCTTTAAAAATTTTCAAAAACCCTAAAAAATATAAAACTCTTCAAAAATACAAAAACATTAAAAAATCATAAAAAGCAATTCTTTTCTAAAGGTTTGCACCAAAAAGATTATATAGATGTTCTCTGTGTATATTTTTCTTCTGCAGGTATATGCGTACTAGATCTTCAAACTATTCTGAGCCCGAGACTCGTGAAGATTTAGTTATGGCTGGTGTTAATAACAACAATAACAACCCACCTCTACCCAATTTGAATAATAACAACAACAACAACAACAATGTCCTCCTACCTGATTTACGAACCATGGAGGAATTGTGTCAACCCACCATGAACGGACGCGGAGGCTCGATTGCGCCAATGCACGTCACGGCTCAAGAGTTTTTGTTGAAGCATCACATGATCCAACAAGTGCAAACTAACCCATTTCGCGGAATTCCGGATGATGATGCCAACAAACACCTCGACAAATTCATTACCATTACCCAAAGCATGAAATGCCCCGGTGTTTCTATGGATGACCTTCGCCTTCAACTCTTTCCCCACTCGCTTTCTCACCATGCCGAAAAATGGTTTGACCGTCTTCCTAAGAATTCTATTCATACGTGGAATGACATGACTCAACGCTTTTTGTCGCGCTACTTCCCTCCATCCATGGTCACAAGCCTTCGTAACCAAATCAGTGGATTCATGCAAGACAATGATGAATCGCTCTTTGATGCTTGGGAACGATACAATGATTTGATCGACCGCTGTCCAAATCACAATATGCTCCCCGTCACTCTCATTGATACCTTCTACAATGGTCTCACTTTTCGTGATCGTGACACGATCAATGCCGCCGCCAGTGGTACTTTTATGAAAAGGAGACCGGAGGAGTGTCGAGAGTTGATTGAAAACATGACTACTCACCACAAGAATTGGGATTCATCCGCATCCTCAAGATCTAACTCGAGAGTCAATGTTTCTTTGACTACTTCCAATCCTGAGATGACTGAAATTTCTCGACAACTCGCTGAGATGAACAAGAATTTCATGGCCATAGCCACAAACCACTTTCAACAAGCTAAAGCCGTCGCTATTTCTTGTGACACATGTGGTGGTCCTCATTCTTATAATGATTGTCCTTCTACCCAAGGCAATTTTTCAGAAAACGTTAACGCAGCTTACGGTACTTATCCCACGGGAGGCTATCAAGCTCGCCCTCAAGGAGACCGTAGCTTGCTAAGTTATCGTTCCAACAATTATCTTACTCCTCCCGATTTCCCTCCTGCAAACCAAAACCAACAACAAAGCTATAACCGAAACAACCAATCCCAACCTCGTGCTAACAATCAATATCAATCCCAAAGAAACCCATACCCAACTCAAGGAAATTCTCAAGCTTACCAAGCTCCACCTCTCAATCAATCGATGGCAGTAAGTCCAGACGCCGAGACGTTCATGAAGACTAATCGGGAGCTGGTGACGAATCTTCAGAGTCAAGTCATCAACTTGAAGGGCGAAATGACGAAACAAGGGAACGATATTCGAGCCGAGCTAAGGAATGATATGGCAAAACAGAGCAATGAGATCCGTGTCGACCTCAGAGATTCTTTCAGCACTCAAGCGCTTAACATTCGTGATATGATTGGTTCGCTCATCCAAGGTAATCAACCCTCTTCTTCGGGTACTCTTCCGAGTAATACCGTTGCGAACCCAAGAGGGGATATGAAAGCAATCACTACACGTAGTGGAAAAGGTTATATGGAACCCGAGCTTCCTACACCTCCACCCGTGATTGTGAACAAGGAAAAAGAGCAACTTTCCTCACCTCCTTCACCTTCTATCCCCATTTCCCCACCACCCGTGGTTGTGAGTGATCCTATTCCCCTAAAGCCTTCTTCTTCATCCAATATACCTTATCCTTCAAGGTTGAGGAAAGAGAAGCAAAAGAGCAAGGATGATATTTAGGTTTCAAACTTTCTAAAAATGTTTAAACAATTGAATTTTAACATCTCCTTTGCCGAGGCTCTCTCTCAGATGCCCAAATATGCTAAGATGTTTAAAGATCTTTTAAGTGATAAGGAAAAGCTTCTTGACATTGCTCAGACCCAACTTAATGAGAACTGCTCCGCAGTGCTCTTAAGGAAATTGCCCACCAAACTTGGTGATCCGGGTCGCTTCTTGATTCCTTGCAACTTCCCGGGAGTAGAGAATTGCATGGCCCTAGCCGATCTAGGAGCCAATATAAAGTTAATGCCTTTAAGTGTTTGGAAGCAATTATCTCTCCCCGAGCTAGTCCCCACCAAAATGACCTTGGAATTAGCCAACCGTACGGTTGCTTATCCAGTGGGGATAGCCAAAGATGTCTTTGTTGGCGTTGACAAATTCGCCTTCCCGGCGGATTTTGTTGTCGTTGACTATGAGATGGACCCTCGTGTTCCATTAATCGTTGGACGTCCCTTCCTGAGTACCGGTCGCACTCTCATTGATGTAGCCGCGGACGAAATAATCATGAGAGTTGGTGACGATAAAATTGTCTTCAACATGGGTAAGATTTCTAAGCAACCTTATTCATATGAGAGTGTTAATGCTATTGATGTTCTCGATGAGGCTTGTGAAGAACATTTTCATGATGCTTGCAAAAGTACTCTCTCTTCTCTACCCAATGTTGAGACCGTTGCCTCAATTGCTCCGGCATTGACTCCTTTTGGAGAAAGTGACTTGGATGATTTCGAAGCTAGCTTGGGTCCTCTTGATATTAAGTATGATAATTTGTCCACCAATTGGGATGAAGACATTCGTACTATTGAGAGACTTCTCAATGAAGACCCGTTTTCTCCTCCTTCTCCTAAAGAGTTGACTAATGATGATCCATCGTTAGTTGCACCATCTATTGAGGATCCTCCCACTCTTGAGCTTAAGGACCTACCTCCTCATCTTTGAGTACGTTTTCCTTGAAGACGACGAGAAGTTACCGGTTATCATCGCAAAGGACCTGAAAGAAGACGAAAAAGCCCGACTTGTCGTTGTGTTGAAGAAGCATAAACGAGCTATCGCTTGGAAAATCTCCGACATCCGTGGAATTGATTCTCACTTCTGCACACATAAAATTCTCATGGAGGACGACTTTAAGCCCACAATTCAAAGCCAACGAAGGGTGAATCCTAAAATCCATGAAGTCATCAAAAAAGAGGTTATCAAACTTCTTGATGCGGGTATGATTTACCCTATTTCGGATTCACCATGGGTTAGTCCAGTCCATTGTGTGCCTAAGAAAGGCGGAATCACCGTTGTGCCCAATGCCAACAACGAGTTGATTCCTACCCGTCTCGTTACTAGGTGGAGAGTTTGTATAGACTACCGCAAACTCAATGATGCCACGAGAAAGGATCATTTCCCTCTACCTTTTGTGGACCAAATGCTTGAACGTTTAGCGGGTAATGAATATTACTGCTTTCTTGATGGTTTCTCGGGTTATTTCCAAATACCCATCGATCCCCAAGATCAAGAGAAGACAACATTCACTTGTCTCTATGGCACATTTGCTTACAAAAGAAGGCCTTTTGGCTTATGCAATTCCCCCGGGACTTTCTAAAGGTGCATGTTGGCTATCTTCCATGACATGGTTGAGCAAACCATGGAAGTCTTCATGGATGATTTCTCGGTCTTCGGGGATTCCTTCTCTTCTTGCCTTGCCAATTTGGAACGTATGCTTAAGCGGTGCGAAGACACTCGCCTTGTTCTGAATTGGGAAAAATGCCATTTTATGGTAAAAGAAGGTATTGTGCTAGGACACAAAATCTCTAAAGCCGGTCTTGAAGTCGACCGTGCTAAAGTAGATGTCATAGCCAAATTACCTCCACCTTCAACCGTGAAGGGTGTGAGAAGTTTTCTGGGTCATGCGGGCTTCTATCGTCGATTCATTCAGGATTTCTCTAAAATCGCTCGCCCGATGACCCACCTCTTGGAAAAAGATACTCCTTTTATCTTTTCTAAGGAGTGTCTCGAAGCCTTCAATCTTCTTAAGGATAAGCTAACTAAGGCACCGGTCTTGGTTACCCCTAACTGGGAGCTGCCTTTTGAATTGATGTGTGATGCTAGCGACTTTGCTATTGGTGCAGTTTTGGGCCAACAAGTGAATAAACATTTCCAACCAATCCACTATGCTAGCAAAACAATGACGGGGGCTCAATTGCATTATACGACAACGGAAAAAGAGCTTTTAGCTGTTGTCTATGCTTTTGAGAAATTTCGCCCCTATCTTGTTTTATCCCCCACCATCGTATACACGGACCATTCCGCGTTGAAGTACTTGATGACTAAGCATGATTCGAAGCCAAGAATTCTTCGCTGGGTTTTACTCCTTCAAGAATTCAACATTGAAATTCGCGACAAGAAGGGAGCCGAAAACCTGGCCGCGGATCATCTGAGTAGACTTGAGGATCCATATCAAGGGGATCATCCGAACAAAGAGATCAATGACTCTTTACCCTTGAGACCTTAATGTCTATAAATCTCAATCTTGATGACACCCCGTGGTTTGCGGACATTGCAAACTACTTAGCGGGTGGTATTCTCATCAAAGGGTTAACATCCCAACAAAAGAAAAAGTTATTGAATGATGTTAAGACTTACTTTTGGGATGACCCTTATCTATTCAAACAATGTGCTGATCTGATCATTCATCGTTGTGTTGACGGACCGGCAGCTTTTGACATTCTCCAAGCTTGCCACAAAGGACCCACCGGTGGTAACTTTGGTCCCAACTACACCGCTAAGAAAGTGTTTGATTCTGGATTCTATTGGCCCACCATTTATCGTGATACACACGAAATGGTTAAGCATTGTGATGCTTGCCAACGCCAAGGCAAGATCACACATAAGGATGAGATGCCTCAAAATTTCATACAGGAATGTGAAATCTTTGACGTATGGGGCATCGACTTTATGGGGCCATTTCCATCCTCCAAAGGGAACAAGTACATCCTCGTCGCAGTTGACTATGTTTCTAAATGGGTTGAAGCCAAGGCTCTCCCCACGAATGATGCGAGGGTGGTTGTGAGCTTTTTAAAGCAGCTTTTCGCTCGATTTGGCGTTCCTCGTGCTATTATCAGTGACCGCGGGACTCATTTTTGCTACGATCAATTTGCAAGAGTCATGGCGAAGTATGGTGTCAATCACCGTCTTTCCACCGCCTATCATCCCCAAACCAATGGGCAAGCCGAGATATCCAACCGTGGATTGAAGCGAATTTTGGAGCGTACTGTGGGAGAGCATCGCGCCGCGTGGGCCGATAAGTTAGATGATGCTCTATGGGCTTTCCGTACTGCTTATAAGACCCCGATCGGTTGTACACCTTATCGTCTTGTGTACGGAAAAGCATGCCACCTTCCCATCGAGCTGGAACATAAGGCGCACTGGGCCTTGAAGTGGGCTAACTTCGACATCAACAAAGCCGGTGATCATCGCAAGATTCAACTCAACGAGCTCAATGAACTGAGGAATGAAGCTTATGAGAACTCGCTGATCTACAAGGAGAAGACCAAGATCATTCATGACGCAAAAATCAAGAACCGAGAGTTCCACGTTGGTGATCAAGTTTTACTCTTTAACTCTCGGTTGAAGATCTTCTCTGGCAAGTTGAAGAGCCGCTGGTCTGGTCCATTCACCATCGCCAAAGTCTTTCCATATGGGACCATTGAGCTTTCTCAGCCAAATGGGCCCAATTTCAAGGTGAATAGCCAGCGTTTGAAGCTGTACTATGGTGAGGACATCTCCCATGAGATGATTCCATCCCTCACCACGTTCCCCATGAACTAAATTTGGGTCGAGTCAGGCTCGTGACTCGGTGAACAAAAACAAGCGCTTCTCGGGAGGCAACCCGTGATCTATCCTTTACTGCTTTCATAATAAGTGTAGGGGGAGCCACGTATGTGTTTGTTGTCTTGTTTCTTGTGCTGTGCAGGGATTAAAGCTTCAAAGATCCACCTTGATGACTTTTGACGACCCGTGATACCGTTTTCCCCATTTTCCCGGTTCTATCCTAAACTCTTGTGATTCAATATTTCATATTTTATATATGTTCACATTGAATTCACTTTAGCTGTCCTTTCCTTAGCAAGATTTAAACAAAGTGCACAATGTCATAAGTGTAGGGGAGTTTACTCCCACATGCTTAAACATTGAGGACAATGTTTATCTCAAGTGTAGGGGGGACTTCTATCGAAGTAAGTGGTCTTTTCCATGAATTTACCCTCATTTTAACCGGAAAATTTGATTTTTCGACATTTTTCAAAATTTTTAATCTATTTTGGCCTAGTTGTATAGTTGTATTTTCCTTTATTATGCTTATCTTCTTTCCTTGCTAGAATAAATTTTCAATAAAGTGGTTTTAAATTTTTCTTAGTCGTGAACATTTTGACTCAACCCGAGTTTACTTACCTAAGTTTACTCTAGCTAGTATCCTTAACGTGTTTAAGTCAAGTTTTGCTAGGCTTTTATATAGGGAGCTATAAAACGCGAAAGTCTTAACTCTCACGGGTTAAGAACAAGAACTTTTCGCAAGTTCCTATAATTGATCCTAGAGAGTTGTTTATCAAGGGAACTTTAAAATGTGATTTCTAAACTTGAAAAAGTCTAAGAATTTGCAAGATCCTATAAATGACTCGAAAACCCAAAACTTTGATTTAATAGGCTAAGCATACACAAGTCTCATTCCTTGAGATTTTAAACTGTGGAGAACGAGAGATGATAGTGTCAATTATAAGTTTGGTATTCTTTCGTAAATTTATGTGAGTTAATTATAAGCCTATTCTCCCTTCGCTTGTTAATAAATTTATCTGCAATAAATAAGGTTGTACGATTTAAAAGGTTACTTAGCTTCTAGCCTCAGATCGTTTAAAAGTTGCTCGGTACGGATTAGAGTTCATAGCCAAGGCATAACTTATTGAAGCGGGATGCGAAGATTGGCGAGTCCGAAAAGGCCCTAACAAGGCATGAGGGCTACATTTTGTTGCTAAAGATCCAAAAGTGATGTGAAGAATCATTTATCGAAAATCAATATGAAGGATCGAGACACACGACGAAACGCAAATACTCCCCAAAAGATTATGGAGAAGTCTATCCAAAAAGACCCTAACAAGGTATGAGGATAAATAGATCCAAGTCCTAAAAGGAGGCGGATCGTTGTATATCAAAGTCCAAAATAAAGATTGGAGAAAAATGAAGAAGTCGTGGTCCAAAGATGACGAATCTCTCAAAACTTCAAGTGAAGAAATTCCTATTTTGAAGAGAAGGCCATTATTTCATGAACGTATCTCAAGATTCGAAGTATGAAGTCGCTGCCAAATATCGGTCCGAGAAAGGTCTCAAATCGTGAAGCGAGTTATGCCAAGATATGAACTTTATGAGGTCCCGAGAAGCAGTTTTAAAAGATTTGGTCCTTTAGCTAACTATTGGTTAAATCGTTCACTTTATTTTCGGCCTAAATAACTATCGAAATAAGTCAAACAATGCATCCTCACGATCATTCAAGACAAAAATAAAATATAAGAGATACACCTAGGAATAAGGGAGTCTAAGTGAATAATTGGCCCACATGAGTTCGTGATAGTTTGCTAACTTATAATAACAATGATCTCGTTTTTAAGCTTGGTATGGGGAACGTGAAACTTGAGGATGATAAACGTTCATGGCTGCCAAAACCAATGTAAGTGTCTGATTTCTTTACTTGTTCTATCTTTTTATGTTTAGTATTTAATAAAGGCCAAGGTGTGTTATTTATGATGGAAAATGCAAACCGTGCTTTAAAATTAATGCATTGCATGAGGGCATTGCAATGGTCAAGTGTAGGGGATTTAATAAGTGTGAAAACACTTATCCTTTTACCACTTATTTCCAATAATAACAAGACCAAAACGTGTATTTTATGTCGTAAAAGTCAGAATTATGCGTGGTTTGTGTTTTTATTGTGTTTTAGGACCAAAAGATGAAAAAGGAAGAAAACACGGGCTTTCACGGGCTTTTATCAAAGAAAACGGGAAAAGACGAAGTCAAAAGATCAAGATTGCAAAAAGAACGGAAGTCCAAGAACTCGAGTCTAAATAAATGAAGAAATGTTAAGACGAGTTTAATTAATCCCGAGACGACATCGAGAAAGACAAAGAATTAAAGTCGAGTCGAGAAGAAAAAGAAAGAAGAAAGCACCACACATACCTCCCACTTCCCTATAAATACCCTCCTAATCACATTAGGAGGGTGGTTAGCTAGTTTTCATTTTTAAGTTTTCTTTCTAGTTTTAGAGAGAGAAAGTTCCCAACTTTCTCTCACTTAGTTTTTCTTTGTTTTCCACTTTTAATCTATTTTGGATTTCTTTAATCTTTGTATTTGGATTCCATTAATCAATTTCAAGTTAAGTTTTGTGTTCTTTAATCTCCTTCCACATTTCTTGGTTACTTTATCTTTGATCCAAATTACACATCTCATTCGTATGACTTGCTGATTTCGTGAGAAAAGGATTAATCTTCTTGGTTTACACATAAGTTCTTACACGTTTAAGCCATAAGCTCTCTATGCTTATTGGCTTATTTCAAGTTCTAGCTTATTGATTTTCGGATTTCTCAAAGGTTTTTTGTCACGTTGAAGTTTCTTTCATAAAGTGTTTGATTATACGTTTTGCAAAGTCGTCAAATTTAGGCTTTTTGCATTTTTAGGTTCAGGTAGGATAGCTTATTGTAGCAGCTTATTGAGTTTTTAACTTGACACCATTTTCGGATTAATCTTATGTTCGTCGCAATATTTTGATTCTCCACATTCCGACGGGTTACTAGATTTGATCGCAATAACCCTTAAGGGTTTTACTTTGCGATCGGGTGGCTATTCCCCCTTATTCCGATCTGGATCGCGATCGCACATTGCGATCGCACATTCCGACGGGATCAAGGTCTTTGCTAAGACGAAGTGCTGCCCATTTCTCGACAGCGACATTGCGATAGATGCACATTGCGATAGTAGGTTTACAACATTCCGATCTGGATCTTTGCGATCTGAAAACATTCCGATGGGTATTTTGTTGTTGCATTCCGATGGACCTTTGTATTGATTATTCTGATGGCTTATTTTAGTGATATTCCGATGGTTGTGATTTTCGTGTATTCCGATGGACATGAATTGTTTTATTCCGATTATCTAAGATTTTAAGTTTTAAAGTTTTTCAAAGTTTTAAGTTTCAAGTATTTTCCTAATTAACTTTAAGTTTAATTTTGTCAAAGCTTCTACTTTACTCTTCGACATTTTCATATTTGCTTTTAGTTAAAATAATTAACAAACCAACACATTCTCTTGTTCACCAAAAGACGATTGAGTCGCACTCTTAACCATTAGTCAATTCGAAAAGACTTGGGACAACAATATTTTATACTTGGCCCAAAAGCCGAGTATTAATGGTGTTCGTTGAAGGAAATGATACGAGAGGATGTATTATAAATTTTGCTTTTGCAAAGTGATAAGAGATAAACATGTAATCTCTATCTTTGTATGAAATTCTACTATACACGTGTTTATGTTTTAGGCATCTCACGTCATAGAATTTTCTTCACAAGACATAGGAAGTGATTAATATAAAGTTTTGTTTTTCAAATTTGAGAAAGCGGGTATTATCAAAACCCGATATCTTAAAAGTTATGCGATTTGAAAGATAAGCGTGTAACACGAAAAATAAACGCTCAAGATAAAATAAAAACATCGACATTCGGAGAACATTTATATTTCGATATATAAATGAGGGCTTATAAAATTCGGATCGTTCCATTAGCCTGTGGTGAGCTCCATACGCTCTGCCACCCACGAATCGTTCTAAAATTCGGATCAACCGCCGTTCCCATAATTTCACCTCAATCTTCTTGATCACATATATGAAACTTTTCTTGAACCTGCCTTTCCATTCATACTTCACTTCTGGAAGAGATTGATTGGCATTAAGAACTAACAGTTTATCACGAACATGTTTAAAAGTTCCTTCACTGAATTTGTGCAGTTTTGAAAGTCTCATGTATTGCATGACTTCTATTTCGTTCAGATAGAATATTCCCAGTTCCGGTTCTAGAGTACTCATATATGGCTGCTTTTGTTTATGAAAATTACTAAGAGGTGTGGTGTGAGGATGTTGCAAGTTCAACTTTCTTTGATAACTCTCCACACGAAGTTGTAGATCTTTATCCCGATACTTGATAAAGACTTCGCGAGTGAATTAGAAAATGGCTGAGCTTAAGGGAATGACGAGTTCAAGAGTTAAGTGAGTAACTTTTTCTTGAGTCATCACAAGTAGAAGGTCTTCTATATCTTCAAGACGAAGATACTGGAGTTCTCCTTCAATGATGGTGTATTCTTTATCGTCTTCACGTTTGAATCTGATTTCCCTTAAGTAAGGATACTTGAATATCTTATCAATGGTACCTCTCTGAATACTTTTAACTCGACGATCTGAAAGTATAAGAGTGTCAGGTTTAGGAAAATTGAAGTAGTTGTAGACTAACTTCTTCTTTTCACCCCAATGAGAGATGTCAAGTTTTGTGTATGGATCGTACGAGGTAAGTACTTCTTGATGCCAGAGCTTAGGGACTTTGTCCTCAATCCAAGGTATATCATCCAAACGTACTGCCTTGCCCATGGTTAACGATGTAGCATACTTTTTTGCGCCTTTTCGTAAATAGTAGAAATCATGGTTCACGAAGTAATCCATTGAAAGATGATTGGATGCAGCAATGACAGTGGCTGTTAATGGATTCAGTGGTGGAGTTTGAACACCTGAGGCCGTTGAGTTCATTGCCTTCATGAGTTCATTTTTTTGATATTCACACTCATCTCTGCTGATATTCGTACTGGCCCAAAAGTTTGAATCTTTAAGTACCCTTTTGAGAAGATTTGGATTCATGGTAGTTTCTCCATATTCGTGAACTAGGAATTCCGATAAGTAGATTGGATTATTGAGAAGTTGTGTAAAATCTTCCTTGTCTTTAGCAAAAAATTAACGTGTGGTTGCTGCTTGTGTAAGCCAAGGTTGTTCTGGTATATTCTCGTCTATGTTGACAGTATCAGCAAATTCCGGATCTGGTAGATCTGTGTGTTCAATATCCATGTCGATGTAATGCTGATCCGTTATGGGAGGTAGTGAGTAATGTTACACTGATGCTGAAGGTTCGTATTCGAGCATAGGTTCTGTATTTGAAATAAAATCATGAACCGGTTCAATGGACTTACCTTTGTCTTTGGAAGTGGATAGTGTAGATATGAAATTTCTGTGGAGATTATTTCGACGGTTCTCCATGACTGAATCGTCATCAAATGGCTCTGTCGAATCCTCATCACTGCTTTCTTTGTCGTCATCATCACCATCCTTTACCTCATCATCTTGATCACTATTATCATCATCATCATCAGCATCACATTCTTTTTCTCTTCATCATCGACTATTTTTTATTTGCAGCATCACTTTCTTCCTCGTCATCTTCACCCTTATCAGAATCCTTACCATCATCATTCTTACTAGTGTCATCTGCATTACCATCATCACCATTACGATCATCATTACCTTTACCATCACCCTTACCATCACCATTACCATCACCATTATCATTACCATCACAATCACAATCACTATCCTCATCCTCGTTCTCATCTTGGTCCTCATCTTCATTCCTATGTTCTTCTTCATCCTCATCCCTACTACCATCATGATTATCATTAGTGATAGGTGTGTAAACACCCATCCTTTTACCACTTATTTCTTGCTAAAACGAAACCAAAACGCGTATTTAATATCATTTGTTTGGAATTATGCGTGGTTTTTGTGTTTATTGTGTTTTCAGAGTTAACCGGATGAATATTGAAGAAAACATGGGATTGCACGGGATTTATGGAAGAAAAAGACTCAAGACGAAGTCTATTTGTGACAATCTAACATTTTCAGGTAGTGAAATATTTTCTCGTATAATATTTTGAAACTTATTTTTGTGTTGGTTGACGAACTCACAATTTACGGATTTAAATTTGGGCTTACGTGAATAATTTGGCGTCTTTTACGACTAAACCGGAAACCTTAGGATTACGTATTTACGTTTTTGATCTGCGTTTTTGATGAGACAATTTTTATTGAATTCGTTTTGTGACGGTGATTCATAATTTATAAAAACGTTTTTCGTAAAACGACCCGAGGGCACGCAAATCGAGAAAACTAGAATCGAGAAATACCCGTAAACTAGTGAGATGGGACAAAACACATTGTCCCACCCCCACTAGCATGGTATGGACGGCCAACATGACACCACACCATCAAGGTGGCATCATGTTAGCTAAACTTACACAAGTGTAAGCCTAAGCTTACATTTCAAGCTAACACATTCCACTTAACATCAAAACTAGCTACTTGTTTCACTATACCATTTACTTACATGCAAATTTCTCTCAAAATCCTCTCAACTCTCCTCCCTCTTGTCGTCCCAAATAAGCCAACAAACACCCTCTTTGATCTTTTCTAGCCATAAACCACATGTTTACTAGTTCTATTATGGTGTTCTCTTGAAGCCTTGATCATTTGGTGGCAATATCAACAACTTTGGAGGTGATTTGCTTGTGTCCTAGGGCTGGTTTTCCAACCTATGTTCTTGATATTTGATGGTCTTGGAGATACTTGTTGTGTTCATCAAGTTCTTGTCTTCCTAAAACCAGAAATCCACTTGGATTGTTAAAGAAGATCATCCTCTCCATTTTTCTCTTGTTATTTTGTAAAGAACAAATGTATTTTCTTTCATTTTGTATATGTATATGATGTATATATGATGATAAAAATGTTGTGTGGGGATCAAGTGTTGATAAATATGCTTAAAAATGATGATAACCATAAGAAATGAAGCTAAAATCTTGATTATTTAGTTGGCTGTATAAAAACTGTACATAACTAAAAAAAGAACTGATAAAATTGCATGGTTTGATCCATTTACAGTAAGTATAAGATGTTATACACATGTGAGAGTTGGCCATGCAATGGAATCAAAATAATGAGTGAGATATGATCAAAACAAGTTAGGTGGTATAATCTGAATAAGCAGTTTTGTAGGGACTGTTAAGGCAAGTTAAACTCAAAATGGGCAGTAGCTATAACTAAGTTAAATGTAGCACATATTATGAAGATCATTCCATCCAAAAATGAGCTTCTAATTCATTATAGAACTCTAGATATGTTAAAAATGGTGAACATGAAGTTAAAAATCAGATTTTTGGAAATAATGTTTATTATTATTATATAAGCACTCATATTATAATGTATAAAATGTAAAAATATAAACCCACTAACTTATAAAACTTATTTATATAAATGTATAAAAGGTTAATTAAATGGGTAAATTATATAAATGGTGGTGAAATAATATTTATAAGTAATAAAAACTATAAACTTGATTTTTACGACTTTTTCGGCTATCGCCGTAAAATTAACGTTTTTCGCCAAATAAAACTTAGACGACCAAACCCGTCTAATGTAAAGTTTATAAAAGTCATATACTGATGTATAGGTAACTAAGACAAGTAAAAACCGATAAAACCCGAACTATAAGAAATACGGACATTTACGAGCTAACTAAGCATATTGGACTAATAATTGGACTAAATAAGATAAAAACTTGTAAAAAGAGCTTATTGGGCTTAACCCATTTGGGCCCAACATGGAAAGTATATATATACTGATAATATAGGTGTAAAATGGGTAAAAACAAGTTAAAGAACTTATAAAAGACTTAATGGACTTAAAATAGGTAAATAGGTAAAACTAGTGGACTAGTAAGACGTAAACGCTAAATTGAGTAAACAAGGATGTATAAACCCACTTGATCATCATCATATGTACAAAATCATCATATGTATATTGTTATTTTGATAAAAGTCATTGGACCGAGTCTAAGACCGATTATTATTTATATAGGTTTCCGTGACCGAAGCACGCCCGTAGCCGATAATCCGCCTTTCATTAACAACGTGAGTTCATAGCCTCGCATTCTTTTAAATGTTTTTATAAATGTTTTATAAACCCGCGAGGGAGATAACATGCTAGATTTTTATAAAAATAGAACACAAGTAGTCCCGATTGTATGCTTAATGATATGGACCCGAATGATGCTATGACCCTATATTCGAGACTAAAAGGATTATTAGTAGTTAGGTTATGTCACTTAAAGTCCCATTAGCATGAATTGTGAACTACCGGGATTTGGTAGACGCTTATGCATTTGATAGTACTATTTGGGGACGATCACCCCAGTTCGCGCCTTGACGGTTGATCCCCGTCGTACCACATTGATTGGTAAGCGAATTTATGTATGAGAAGATTCCATAGCGTGATTTTTGTGACGACACGCTAACTTAGATGGGCAAATTGTTTGTCGGGTTCGCGGCCCGCTGTTTTCATAGTAAGGTAACAATGTCATGCGGCTAATAATAATCCTATATAATTCAGATGAAACATATATAAATTCAAATACGATGTATCCTATATATGATAACGACGCTATTAACGATGAATATATTACCTATCATGGTAATATAGAGACTACGGTCTCATGGACGGTTTAAGATGTATGCTTGATTTATATATTGCCTGACTAGCAATATGAGGACTTACTTCCGATATTATACTTGTGTTCTGATTTTAAATGAATGTAAATGATTGTTTTATATAACGGTTTTCATTAAACTCTATGAATTCACTCGGCATTCGCTGATATGATTTTTGCATGTTTTTATCTCAGGTGCTTGAAGGTAATCCGGATGGAGATCGAATCTGATGGCCCACACTTAATATTAAAAATGTTCATTCGATCTGTGTTTTGTAAACTTAATGACCTGTATAATTTGGGACCTGTTGTACACTTTTAAACCTTTTTATCGAATGAATGTTTGTTAAACCTTGTACAACCATTTTTATGTGTTGTCTATGATTGGAGTTATTGTGCTATCCCGTAACACTCTGAAAGACCCTTCCGCTGTACCGATACGAAAAATGAGAGTGTTACAGTTTGGTATCAGAGCTCTCGTTGTAGAGAACAAAAGATTTTAAAAACCAAGGTTTTGAACAAAACTTTTCAAAATCTTTTGACAATGAACATTTGAGAAAATATTTGAAAAATCTTTTGACTATAACGGTGCCAGAGATCTCCGACGTTACCAACAAGCCCTATTGAGAAGATATATATTTTGATATATATAACTTAATTTATATATATGTATATATCGTGATTTCATTATGTAATTGTTTAACTAGTATGTTATCCTAATACGAGATATATATATAAATGCAGATTATCATGGCTGACCCTAATATTCCTGTAGAAAACCATGCTATTCCCGAACCTAATATAGAAGATGATCCTTATTTAGACTTAGTAGATTATGATATCGATGATGAGGAGGAACCATTTGAGGATCCCGAGCCCGAGTTAGGACTAGGAGATCAGATTGCCCCTCAGGTTGACTTAGTAGAGAATGATATTGAGAATGTGGATATTGAGAATGTGGATATTGAGAATGTGGATATTGAGAATGTGGAGATTGAGAATGTGGAGATTGAGAATGATGATGAGATTGGATTAGATAATTTAGATGACGAGATTGACGACGAGGATGTCGAGGAGGATGTAGGTATAGATGTTGAGCTTGATGACGATGAGGAAGCTGAGCTTATTTATCCGTATGATGTTCCAGAGGGCGAGCCTTTGCCCCCACCAGTTTGTTTGTCAGATTCTGAGGATGAGTTACCTAGGGATGAAATGTCTGAATCGTCTGAATCTGATTTTGAATCAGAGGAGGATGAGGATGACGATGCACGTGACGGTACTGATGGTATTGCTACTCGTAGACGTGAGATAGGAGATTCGTCTAGTACTCGAGAGGCTACTCATATTGATGGTCTTGCACCATGGCCCTTGTGACGTGATCTAGATGCTTCCCGTGTTAAGAGTTGTGTGACAGAGGTTGGATTAGGTGTTGTTCAGACTCAGGTTGCTTATTTGGAGTCGAAGACTAAGGTTGGCGAGAAAGAGCGAGAATTGCTTAGTTTGGATTTGAGTGATGTAGAACGTGGTTTGAATGAGGCTTTTAGGAGGTTATCGGTGTTGGAAAGTGGTGAGTATGCTGCTCTGAAGAGAGAGGTGAATTCTATGGAGATTCAGTTGAGTGTGGCTCGTGCGATGCGTGAGAAAGCCGAAAAGGAGTTGAATATATCTGTGGGATGGAACAGTAGATTTTATGCCGACATGGTTGAAAGAGGAGTGATCCGTAAGCGCCCAGCTGAAGATGTGTCTAGTGATCGTCCAACGAAGATTCAGAAGACGATGGATGATGGACCATCTGGCGGTTCTCAGTAGACCAGTCTGTATTTAGTAGTGACCTTTATATCTTTTGTGCTTTTGTAGCTTTGACTGAACCGACTTGTTAGTAATAGACTTGGCACGAATTTTGAGTGTATATAGTGCTAGAACTTTGATATGGGATGTAACTAAGACAATACTTTTGTTTCAGATCGAATGAAATATGTATCTTGTCTTGAATTCCATATTGTGCTTTATTTGTATCTTGATTATGAATTCGATCCATATTATATGAATCCTTTGTTGGGTGAATGCTTAATAATTTGAAATTGTGAAATTATAGAACTATGCCGCCCAAGAAGGCTGTGACTGAGGATGATATACGTAGGATTATTACGGAGCAAGTTACCGCATCTATGACTGAATTTATGGCAAATGCTAGAAATGAAGCTGGCGGTAGTGGAGCTGGCGGTAATGAAGCTGGCGGTAGTAAAGCTGGCGGTAGTGGAGCTGGTGGTAGTGGAGCTGGCGGTAGTGGAGCTGGCGGTAGTGGAGCTGGCGGTAGTGGAGCTGGCGGTAGTGGAATTGGCGGTACTAATATGAATGTGAATGCTAATAATGTGAATGCTAATGCTGGAGGAAATGTAGGAGGACTTGGAACTAATGCACCTAAAGTTGGTGGCTGTACTTATGTGATGTTCATGAAGTGTGAACCTCTACCTTTTAATGGAACTGAAGGTGCTGTAGGACTAAGCCAGTGGATTGAAAAAGATTGAATCGGTGTTTAGGATTAGTAAGTGTAAGGAGGAAGATAAGGTGACTTTTGCTATGGCTACTCTTAAAGGTCGTGCGTTGACTTGGTGGAACGGGAGAATTGCTTTCATGGGTCTTGATGCTGCTAATGCTACTCCTTGGGCTGAAATTAAGAAGTGGATGACTTTGGAGTTTTGTCCTCGTAGTGTGATCATTAGGTTAGAACAAGAGTTGATTCATCTGAGAATGAAAGGTGTGGACATTGATAGTTACACGAACCGATTCCATGAGTTGGCCTTGCTATGTCCTCGATTGGTTGAACCCGAAGAGATCCGAATTGCGCAATATGTGAAAGGGTTGACCAGGAATATCCGGGGGGACGTAACATCATCGAAACCACAGACCATTGATGATGTTGTTCGAATGGCCTACCAACTCATTGGACAGATAACTCAGGATAAGGAAGATGAAGCCCGTGTAGGTGAGAAAAGAAAGGGAGACGGTGAGCGTGTAGATAGAGGTGATAATAGGAAGAATTTCAATCGCCGTCAGAACAAGAGAAAGGGGAATGCAAATGCTCTTACCAACAACACACCGCGCAACGATGATAAATGTCCTAAGTGTGGCAACAAGAGGCATGCTGGCGACTGCTGGAAGTGCCGAAATTGCGGAAAGCTTGGACACAAGGTTGAAAGGTGTAAGAAGGGAACCATTTGCTTCAACTATAATGAAGAAGGTCATAGGAAATCGGAATGCCCCAAGTTGAAAGCGATTGTACCTGGAAGAAACCCCCAGGGTGGTATCTACCAACTTGGAACAATTGAGGTGAAGAAAGAGGATCCGAATGTCGTTACCGGTACGTTTTTACTCAACAATCATTATGCTGTTGCTTTATTCGATTCGGGTGCCGATAGGAGCTTTGTATCCACTAAATTTAATGCCCTTATTGATATTGAACCTGTTGAGATAAGTACCAGTTACGAGGTTGAATTGGCTGATGGTAAATTAGTGAAAACTAATAAGCTATTAGAAGGATGCTCTCTAAATCTCTTGAACCATTCCTTTCCGATCGATTTGATGTTGATAGAATTAGGTAGTTTTGATATTATTATTGGTATGGATTGGTTGTCGTTTAATAATGCTACTATTTTATGTGGAGAGAAGAAGGTTAAGATTCCTCTTAGGAATAGGACGTTAGTGATTGATGGTAGTCGAGGTGAATCCCGTTTGAAAATCGTTTCATGTATTAAAGTCCAAAAGTACATCAGGAACAGTTTTGAGTTATTCTTAGCTCAAGTGACCGGGAATGAGTCTAGGGAGAAACGATTGGAAGATGTACCTATTATTTGTGAATTTCCTGAGGTATTTCCTAAAGATTTACCCGGACTTCCACCGATAAGGCAAGTAGAGTTTCGAATCGATTTAATTCCTGGTGCTGCACCGGTGGCACGTGCGCCTTACCGAGTAGCCCCTTCTGAATTAAAGGAGTTATCTGATCAACTTAAGGAGTTGTCTGATAAAGGTTTTATTCGACCGAGCTCGTCGCCTTGGGGAGCTCCAGTCTTGTTCGTTAAGAAGAAGGATGGATCTTTTCGTATGTGCATTGATTATAGGGAACTGAATAAGTTGACAATTAAAAATCGATATCCTTTACCTAGGATTGATGATTTGTTTGATCAACTGCAAGGATCTAGTGTGTATTCTAAGATAGATTTGCGGTCAGGATATCACCAACTTCGCGTCCGTGAAGAAGATATTCCTATAACTGCATTTAGAACTCGTTATGGACACTATGAATTTCAAGTAACGCCATTTGGGTTAACTAACGCACCTGCGGTTTTCATGGATTTAATGAATCGAGTGTGCAATCCCTACTTGGATAAATTTGTGATTGTGTTTATTGACGATATTCTAATCTATTCTAAGAATGAAGATGAACATAGAGAACATTTGAGGATTGTTTTGAACTTGTTGAAGGATGATAGGTTGTATGCTAAGTTTTCGAAGTGTGATTTCTGGTTAGATTCTATGCAATTTCTTGGTCATGTGATTAACAAAGATGGAATTCATGTTGATCCTGCAAAGGTTGAAGCTATTAAGAATTGGTCTGCACCGACAACGCCAACGGAAGTGCGACAGTTCTTAGGATTGGCTGGCTATTATAGGCGATTCATTAAAGAATTTTCTTTGATAGCTAAACCCTTGACTAAGCTTACTCAGAAGAATAAACCTTTCGTTTGGGGATGTGATGAAGATGGAGCATTTAAGACATTGAAACAAAAATTATGTAGTGCGCCAATCTTATCATTACCCGACGGGAGTGAAGATTTTGTAGTGTATTGTGATGCATCTCTTAGAGGTTATGGAGTTGTTTTGATGCAGCGAGAGAAAGTGATAGCTTATGCTTCTAGGCAATTAAGGAAGAATGAGGAGAATTATACTACTCATGATCTTGAGTTAGGAGCTGTAGTCTTTGCTCTTAGGTTGTGGAGACATTATCTGTATGGCACCAAGTGTACGGTATTCATCGATCACAAAAGCCTACAGTATATTCTCGACCAGAAGGAATTGAACATGAGGCAACGAAGATGGATAGAGTTGTTAAGTGATTATGATTGTGATATAAAATATCACCCAGGAAAAGCCAATGTTGTTGCTGATGCGTTAAGTAGGAAAGATAGAGAGCCTATCAGGGTACGTTCTCTAGTCTTGACCGTGCACAATAATTTGCCCGAGCAAATTAGAAATGCGCAAATAGAAGCTTGTAAGAAGGAGAATTTTGTTAATGAAGGGTTCCGAGGAGAAGGAGATCCTTTAGAGGTTAGAGCTGATGGAGTGAAATGCTTAAGAGGTCGTATGTGGATACCTAAGTTTGGAGGCTTAAGAGATTTGATTATGTTAGAATCCCATAAATCTAAGTATTCCATTCATCCGGGATCTGATAAGATGTACCATGATTTGAAGAAGTTGTACTGGTGGCCGAATATGTAAGCTGACATAGCTATGTATGTTCTTCAATGCTTGACTTGTGCTAGAGTCAAAGCGGAACATCAAAAGCCATCAGGACTACTTCAACAACCAAAGATTCCTGAATGGAAGTGGGAGCGAATTACAATGGACTTTATCACCAAGCTTCCTAGAACATCATCTGGAAACAATTCGATTTGGGTTATTGTCGATAGACTGACCAAATCAGCACACTTCATTCCGGTTAAGGAGCAGTTCTCACTGGAGAAGCTGACTCGAATATACCTTGATAATGTTGTATGCAAGCATGGAGTGCCTGTATCGATCATTTCAGATCGAGATCCTAGATTCGCATCAAATTTTTGGAAATCTCTCCAAAGATCTTTGGGAACGAATCTCGACATGAGCACTGCTTATCACCCCCAGACTGATGGGCAGAGTGAAAGGACGATACAAACACTGGAAGATATGTTGAGAGCTTGTGTGTTAGACTTTGGTAAGAATTGGGATAAACATTTGTCGTTAGCAGAGTTTTCGTATAACAATAGTTACCATTCTAGTATTAAGGCTGCACCGTTTGAAGCTTTGTACGGTAGGAAGTGTAGATCTCCTGTATGTTGGAGTGAAGTTGGGGATACCCAGCTCACGGGACCGGAATTGATCCGGGAGACTACGGAGATGATAGTTCAGATTAAGAAGAGGTTGTTGACTGCCCGTAGTAGACAGAAAAGTTACGCGGATGTGCGGCGGAAGCCAATGGAGTTTGAAGTGGGTGACCGAGTAATGTTGAAAGTATCGCCATGGAAAGGCGTTATAAGATTTGGAAAGCGAGGAAAATTGAATCCCCGTTATATTGGACCCTTTAAGATTTTATCTAAAGTAGGTCCGGTGGCTTACAAACTAGAGTTACCCCCAGAACTTCATGGTGTTCACAACACATTCCATGTATCTAATCTGAAGAAATGTCTAGCAGTGAGTGATGAGAAAATTACGTTAGGTAAGGTTCGAATAGATGGGAAGTTTCCTTTTATCAAAGAGCCCGTAGAAGTTATGGACCGTGAGGTAAAGCAACTGAAACAAAGTCGGATACCTATTGTCAAGATCCGATGGAATTCAAAGCATGGACCGGAGTATACTTGGGAACGAGAGGATGAAATGTGGAAGAAATATCCGCACCTCTTCGATTTCAATAAGAAACGGACATCCAAATGAAATGGATCACGAGGACGTTGATCCCTTTTAGGAGGAAAAGCTGTGACAATCTAACATTTTCAGGTAGTGAAATATTTTCTCGTATAATATTTTGAAACTTATTTTTGTGTTGGTTGACGAACTCACAATTTACGGATTTAAATTTGGGCTTACGTGCATAATTTGGCGTCTTTTACAACTAAACCGGAAACCTTAGGATTACGTATTTACGTTTTTGATCTCCGTTTTTGACGAGACAATTTTTATTGAATTCGTTTTGTGACGGTGATTCATAATTTATAAAAATGTTTTTCGTAAAACGACCCGAGGGCACGCAAATCGAGAAAACTAGAATCGAGAAATACCCGTAAACAAGTGAGATGGGACAAAACACATTGTCCCACCCCACTAGCATGGTATGGACGGCCAACATGACACCACACCATCAAGGTGGCATCATGTTAGCTAAACTTACACAAGTGTAAGCCTAAGCTTACATTTCAAGCTAACACATTCCACTTAACATCAAAACTAGCTACTTGTTTCACTATACCATTTACTTACATGCAAATTTCTCTCAAAATCCTCTCAACTCTCCTCCCTCTTGCCTTCCCAAATAAGCCAACAAACACCCTCTTTGATCTTTTCTAGCCATAAACCACATGTTTACTAGTTCTATTAAGGTGTTCTCTTGAAGCCTTGATCATTTGGTGGCCATATCAACAACTTTGGAGGTGATTTGCTTGTGTCCTAGGGCTGATTTCCAACCTATGTTCTTGATATTTGATGGTGTTGGAGATACTTGTTGTGTTCATCAAGTTCTTGTCTTCCTAAAACAAGAAATCCACTTGGATTGGTAAAGAAGATCATCCTCTCCATTTTTCTCTTGTTATTTTGTAAAGAACAAATGTATTTTCTTTCATTTTGTATATGTATATGATGTATATATGATGATAAAAATGTTGTGTGGGGATCAAGTGTTGATAAATATGCTTAAAAATGATGATAACCATAAGAAATGAAGCTAAAATCTTGATTATTTAGTTGGCTGTATAAAAACAGTAGATAACTAAAACAAGAACTGATAAAATTGCATGGTTTGATCTATTTACAGTAAGTATAAGATGTTATACACATGTGAGAGTTGGCCATGCAATGGAATCAAAATAATGAGTGAGATATGATCAAAACAAGTTAGGTGGTATAATCTGAATAAGCAGTTTTGTAGGGACTGTTAAGGCAAGTTAAACTCAAAATGGGCAGTAGCTATAACTAAGTTAAATGTAGCACATATTATGAAGATCATGCCATCCAAAATGAGCTTCTAATTCATTATAGAACTCTAGATATGTTAAAAATGGTGAACATGAAGTTAAAAATCAGATTTTTTGAAATAATGTTTATTATTATTATATAAGCACTCACATTATAATGTATAAAATGTAAAAATATAAACCCACTAACTTATAAAACTTATTTATATAAATGTATAAAAGGTTAATTAAATGGGTAAATTATATAAATGGTGGTGAAATAATATTTATAAGTAATAAAAACTATAAACTTGATTTTTACGACTTTTTCGGCTATCGCCGTAAAATTAAAGTTTTTCGCCAAATAAAACTTAGACGACCAAACCCGTTTAATGTAAAGTTTATAATAGTCATATACTGATGTATAGGTAACTAAGACAAGTAAAAACCGATAAAACCCGAACTATAAGAGATACGAACATTTATGAGCTAACTAAGCATATTGGACTAATAATTGGACTAAATAAGATAAAAACTTGTAAAAAGAGCTTATTGGGCTTAACCCATTTGGGCCCAACATGGAAAGTATATATACTGATAATATAGGTGTAAAATGGGTAAAAAAAGTTAAAGAACTTATAAAAGACTTAATGGACTTAAAATAGGTAAACAGGTAAAACTAGTGGACTAGTAAGACGTTACCAAGACGTAAACGCTAAATTGAGTAAACAAGGATGTATAAACCCACTTGATCATCATCATATGTACAAAATCATCATATTTATATTGTTATTTTGATAAAAGTCATTGGACCGAGTCTAAGACCGATTATTATTTATATAGGTTTCCGTGACCGAAGCACGCCCGTAGCCGATAATCCGCCTTTCATTAACAACGTGAGTTCATAGCCTCGCATTCTTTTAAATGTTTTTATAAATGTTTTATAAACCCGCGAGGGAGATAACATGCTAGATTTTTATAAAAATAGAACACAAGTAGTCCCGATTGTATGCTTAATGATATGGACCCGAATGATGCTATGACCCTATATTCGAGACTAAAAGGATTATTAGTAGTTAGGTTATGTCACTTAAAGTCCCATTAGCATGAATTGTGAACTACCGGGATTTGGTAGACGCTTATGCATCTGATAGTACTATTTGGGGACGATCACCCCAGTTCGCGCCTTGACGGTTGATCCCCGTCGTACCACATTGATTGGTAAGCGAATTTATGTATGAGAAGATTCCATAGCGTGATTTTTGTGACGACACGCTAACTTAGATGGGAAAATTGTTTGTCGGGTTCGCGTCCCGCTGTTTTCATAGTAAGGTAACAATGTCATGCGACTAATAATAATCCTATATAATTCAGATGAAACATATATAAATTCAAATACGATGTATCCTATATATGATAACGACGCTATTAACGATGAATATATTACCTATCATGGTAATATAGAGACTACGGTCTCATGGACGGTTTAAGATGTATGCTTGATTTATATATTGCCTGACTAGCAATATGAGGACTTACTTCCGATATTATACTTGTGTTCTGATTTTAAATGAATGTAAATGATTGTTTTATATAACGGTTTTCATTAAACTCTATGAATTCACTCGGCATTCACTGATATGATTTTTGCATGTTTTTATCTCAGGTGCTTGAAGGTAATCCAGATGGTGATCGACTCTGATGGCCCACACTTAATATTAAAAATGTTCATTCGATCTGTATTTTGTAAACTTAATGACCTGTATAATTTGGGACCTGTTGTACACTTTAAACCTTTTTATCGAATGAATGTTTGTTAAACCTTGTACAACCATTTTTATGTGTCGTCTATGATTGGAGTTATTGTGCTATCCCGTAACACTCTGAAAGACCCTTCCGCTGTACCGATACGGAAAATGAGAGTGTTACACTGTTGTCCAAGAGATGCAAAAGATTTGAAGTCACTGGGCCTATTTGAAGATTTATCGAAGAAAAGGACCGAAGACGGAAGATTTACATATGTCGAAGGAACTCAAGTCTATTAAACGAAGAAATTAAAAGACGAGTTGAATTTAATCGTCACAAATCCCGAATCAGAATCGAAAACGTCGACTTTTCTGAAAAGACGTGAAGACAAGAAGAAAGGGAGAAAGCCCACTTTACCAACCAACCACTATCCTATAAATAGAAAACCCCCTCACACTTTTTGAGGAGTTTTTTTCATTTCCCAGTTTCTTTCTTTTCTTTCGTAGGAAGCCAACACCATTAAGGTGTTGGTGATTTTTCATTATTGTTAAATCTTTAATTTTGTAAGTGTTCAATCTTTCCTTTTGTCTACTTTACATTAATCTATCAATATAATCCTTCCATTAATCTTGTTCATATTCATCTTTTTTATTCTAAGCTTAAAGTTCTTATTTGGTTGATTTGATCTTCAAAAGTTATTTGGTTTTGTGTTTTTATTGTTGGGATTTGATGTTTATGGTTAGTAGATGATTAGTGTTTAGTTTGGTTCAAATCTTTTGGTTAAATTTGGCTTGTTTGGATTAAAATTGTTTTACCCTGTTTTTTCTGCTTAACTATTCTTTGTTCCCCAGATTCCGAATCAAGTACTGTTCATCTTTTATTCCGTATCAAGATTTTTCATCCAGAATATTTTATATTCCGGATCAGTGTCCTCCATTCAGAATATTTATTATTCCGAATCAACCTCTTTCATCCGGAATATTTTATATTCCGGATCAACTCCTTCCATCCGGAATAACTCATTTATTCCGGATCAACAATTATTCCGAGTAGAGTTTATATTCCGCATGAGCATCTTATTCCGCATAAGCATTTATTCCGCATGAGCAGTTTATTCCGCATGAGCAGTTTATTCCGCATGAGAGTTTATTCCGCATGAGCCCATTTATTCCGCATGAGCCTTATTATTCCGTATAAGCATTTATTCCACATAAGCAGTTTATTCCGCATGAGCCTATTTATTCCGCATGAAGCTTTTTCCCATTTATTCCGAGTAAGCAAAGATATTCCGCATGAGTAGGATTTTCCGAATGAAGGATTTTTGTCTGATTTATTCCGGATCAAGCATACATTCCGAATCAAGCACTTTTTCAGAATGGTTATTCTACTGTTTAATTGTTTAGTTGTTTAATTTTAATTCAAGTTTTATTTCACTAACTGTTTTTGGTTTAAATCTTTTATTTACTTCAAGCCTTTACCTTTTTTAGAATAGAAAACCAAACCCCCAATTTGTCACCAAGAACAACTATTCCACTTTGAGTTGTGATCAATTCGAGAAGATTCCGAGACTTATCTGAACCCCAATGAAAATCTTTGTATCAAATGGCGCCGCTGCCGGCTCTTCTCGTTAAGATTAATAGTTATTTGTGAGAACTTGGATTTTGGGATCCGTTCTTCGTGAACATTACTTTTTCATCGTCAAAAAATTTTCAAAAATCCAAAAAAAATATAAAATTTTCAAAAATACAAAAAAATTAAAAAACCATAAAAACCAAAAATATTTCTTGTTTGCTTTGTTGGTTCTTTTGCAGGTGTATGCGCACTCGATCAACGTCTTATCAAGAGCCCGAGCCTCTCGAAGACTTAGACATGGCCGGTGTACACAACAACAACAATAACCCACCTCAAAACAACAATAATAACAACAACAATGAGCCTCTACCGGACAATCGCCCTATGATTGAACTTTTGCAAGCACATGTAGACGGCAACAATGATCCAATTGTCATACCCGCGATTGCAGCTAACAACTTTGAGCTCAAATCCGGCTTTATTCAGATGGTCTCTGCTCAACCATTCTTGGGGCGTACCATTGATGATCCTCATGACCACATCAAAAGGTTCTTGCAACTCACGAATACGGTCAAATTCAATGGTGTTCCACAAGAGGTAATCCGTTTACAACTTTTTCCCTTTTCTTTAGAGGGACAAGCCCGGCCTTGGCTTGCAAAGGAACCGCCACAAAGTATTCTGACGTGGACGGATTTGGAGACCAAGTTCATAAACTACTTTTTCCCACCCTCTCGTACTACCGCTTTGCGGAATGAAATCATTAATTTTGAACAAAAGTACGATGAGACTTTTAGTGAATCTTGGGACCGTTTTAAAGATCTTTTAAGAAAGTGCCCACAACATGGTTTTACCAAAGTGCACCAAATTAATACTTTTTATAATGGTTTAAGCATGAATGACCAAGATTCACTAAATAGTGCCTCGCGGGGTAATATTTTGGTTAAGACTTCTAATGCCGCTTGGGATATTATTGAAAATAAGTCTCGTGTGCAAAACAAGAGTGTTCGGACCAATGCCGCTAGTTCTAGTACTAGTGACAAGAGACTTGACAAAATTACGTCGCTTCTTGAATCGCTTGTTACCCACACCGCTAGCAACACCAACAGCATCAACGCTAAAAATGCTCAAGACGCTCAAGTCAATGCTGTTAGCCAACCATGTGAAATATGCGGGGGTCCTCACTCTTACACCACTTGTACCGCCACCCAAGACTATCCTTCTGAGAATGTTAATGCAGCATACGGTACCTATCCTCCGGCCGCTTATCAAGCTCGTCCTCAAGGTGACCGCAACTTGCTTAGCTACCGCTCAAACAACTTTCTTTCCCCGCCCGGTTTTCCTCCACCCAATCAAAACCAACAACAAAACCTTAACCGACCCAACCAACAACAACCTCGTGCACCTTACCAACCACCTCAAAGACAAACATATCCACCTCAAAGAAACAACCAAGTTTACCAACAACCTGCTTATCAACCACCCGCCTACAATGCTCCTCCCAACCAACCCACCGCATTACACCAAGATATTGGAACCTACATGAGGACTAATGATGTGATCGTGGACAATCTCCAGCGAGAAGTGCTCAACTTGAAAGCAGACATGGTGAAACAAGGAAACGATCTTCGAGCTGATATGCGAAACACTTTGGCAAGTGATACATTGATTTTTGCTAGGTTCAATTGTTCTCGGTATCTCCTCGAATTGATCTCGGCTCTAAGTGGAATGATTTGTTCTTGGTTAATAAAAAGGTGATGGTTTGTTTATCTATTTTAAACTAATAACAAGTAATTAAGTGTCGAAGAGTAGAATTAAAGCTTTAAAAGTTTAAACTAAAAAGACAAGTTTAAAAATAAATGCTTGAAACTTAAAGATTATATTAGAAAAATAAATGAACACTCAATAAAAACTAACACTTGGAAAACTTTGTAAAAATATGAACTTAGTTGAAAAGTACTAAAAGAAAGTAAGATCGGAATATATCAAAAGAACTCAAATCGGAATAATTGAAAATGTAGTGATCGGAATATATTCCGACCAAATGATCGGAATGTTGAGAATCTCTACTGATCGGAATATGGGAAAAATAGGTGCAATCGGAATACTTGGGAAATCATGCCAATCGGAATACCAAAATGAGTACAATCGGGATATAGGGCAAATGAAGGTGATCGGAATAATGGACGAAATGGTATAATCGGAATATTCAAAAACTTGTTACAATCGGAATAACCAAAAAAAATGCTAATCGGAATAATGGCAAAAAGGGCAAATCGGAAAAACCTAAACCCTTTTCCGATCGGGTGATCGGAATGAAGGGATGGTGCTCTGGTCGGAATACAAGGTCGGAAAAGGGTTTCACCCTTTCCGAAAATGGTGAAGATCCGAGACTTATGCAAGGGAAATAAGCTATTAGAATAAGCTAAAACCCAAAACTAGCTCGAATCCAATATTAAGCTGATTAAATAAGCACTAAAAACAACTTTTCTAACTTTAAATAAACAAACTTATAAATCAAATAATAAAAAGATAAACTTTTATGAAAACTTATAAAAAGTAAATAAGCAAAACTAACAAATAAGCCAATAAGCACAAGGATCTCAAAGCTTATTTGTGTAGAAACTTAGGAAAGCATAAAAGACTAACTTTTTAAGCACAAAATCATTGATGAACAACACGGATCATACGAGATTTGTACTAAAAGCAATCAAAATCAAAGAAAGGAAGGATGAGATTAAAGATTAAAAGCTAAAAACTTGAACTTGATTAATGAAAATAATACAAATGTTTGATCTTGAAAGAAAAAGATGAAAACTAGTGAGAGAAAGTTTTGAACTTTCTCTCTCTAAAACTAGAGAGAAAATGAAAAACTACAAACTACCTAAAAAACTAAGTGTTCAATTTTTGTGAAGTAGGGTCCTATTTATAGGCAAGTCTTGTGGTGGTGGGCTTATGATTGGGCTTTGGTTTGGGCTTCTTTTTCTTCTTTCTTCTTTAGTCTTCACGCTTCTTTAAATAAACGTTTCCGACTTGGATTTGAGAAGTGTTGGTGAATAATTCCAACTCGTCTTATAATCTTTTGTTTAATAGACTCGAGTTCTTCGACATATATGAATCTTCCATCTTTGGCTCTATTCTTCGATAAATCTTCAAATAGGCACAATGACTTCAAATCTTTTGCATCTCTTAGACAATAGACTTCGTCTTGAGTCTTTTTCCTCGATAAAACCCGTGCAATCCCATGTTTTCTTCGATATTCATCCGGTTGACTCTGAAAACACAATAAACACAAAAACCACGCATAATTCCAAACAAATGATATTAAATACGTGTTTTGGTCTTGTTTTAGCCAGAAATAAGTGGTAAAAGGATGGGTGTTTTCACACCTATCAAATCCCCTACACTTAACCATTGCCATGCCCTCATGCAATGCTTAGCGACAAAGCACATTTACACTTTTCTCATAATCAATCAACCTTGGCCTTATTAAAATACTACTAAACAAAAATCAAAGTACTAAGTGAAATTAAGACTTTAATGTAAACAAGAGGATAGAAAATAGCTTACGTGGAAATAACTTGAAAAGAGATCGAGGACTTACATTAGGGCTTCTGTGCTGCGAAGATTTATCACCCTCAAGTTTCACGTTCCCCAAACTAAGCTTAAAAACGAGATCATTGTTATTATAAGTTAGCAATTCAAACACTTACACACATGGCTTAATTAAATACTTAAACTCCCTTATTCCTAGGTGTATCTCTTATATTTTATTTTTGTCTTAAAACGATCATGAAGATGCATTTTTGGACTTATTTCGATAGTTATTAGGCTGAAAGCAAAGTAGGACGATTTGATCAATAGTTAGCTAAAGGACAAAATCTCTTAAAACTGCTTCTCGGGATATCAAAAAGTTCATATCTTGGCATAACTTGGTTCACAATTTGAGACCTTTCTCGGGCCGATATTTGGCATGTACTTCATACTTCATATCTTCGAGAGACGTTCTTGAGATAATGGTCTTCTCATCGTAATAGAGTTTCTTCACTTGGAGACTTTTGAGGGGTACTCCAACTTTGTTGACCACGACTTCATGATTATTCTTCAATCTCTAATTTGGATTTTGAGATACAAGGATCCGCCTCCTTTTCGGACTTGGATCTATTTATCCTCATACCTTGTTAGGGTCTTTTCGGATAGACTTCTCCATGATCTTTATGGGAGTTGATTGCTTTTTGTCGTGAGTCTTGATCCTTCATATTGATTTTGGGAATAATGCTTTTCACATCACTTTGGATCTTCAGCAATAAAATGGAATCCTCATGCCTTGTTAGGGCCTTTCGAACTCGCCAATCTTCGCGCCCCGCTTCATAAGTTATGCCTTGGCTATGAACTCTTATCATTACCGAGCAACTTTTAAACGATCTTGGGCTAGAAGATAAGTAACTTTTCAAATCGTACGACCTTACTTATTGCAGATAAATTATTAGCAAGTGATGGGAGAATAGGCAAATAATTACACCAAGTGAGCTTGCGCAAGAATACCGACTTATAATTGACTCTATCATTTCTCGTTCTCCACAATTTAAAATCTCAAGTAATGAGACTCGTGGATGCTTAGCCTAATAAACCAATTAAGGTCTACATGGTTAAGGATACTAGCTAGAATAAACTTGAATAAGTCTATTCGGGTTGAGTCAAAATAATCGCAATGGGCCTAATATGTCAAAGACTTCTCAACTAGCTACACCATTTTATTAATATTTTTGACTTTATTGAGGGATATATACATATGAAAGCAACGATAAAAATTTAAAAATTACGACTAAATGGCCAAAGTTAATTAAAAATTTGAAAAATGTTGAAAAAGATGATTTTCTGGTTAAATGAAGGCATTTTCATGGAAAAGTCCACTTAAAACTTCGATAGAAGTCCCCCCTACACTTAAGATAAACATTGTCCTCAATGTTTAAGCATGTGGGAAAAGTCTCCCCTACACTTATGACATTGTGCACGTTGGTTAACTCAAATTAAGGAAGAGACGACTAAAGTGATCAATTTCAATATGTGAGTATGAAGAAAATTGAATCACGATAGTTGAGAGATAGAACCGGATTTCGGATAACACGGGAGCACGGTTCTTCAAAGGTTCCAAGAGTGCATTCATCCCTGTAATCACATCACCACACAAAAACAAACACCTATACAGGTCCCCCTACACTTAGGAGGTAAAAACATAAAAGGATAGATACTCGGGCTGCCTCCCGAGGAGCGCTTGTTTTTTATAACCGAGTCACGAGCCTGACTCGACCCAAAATTAGTTCACGGGGAACGTGGTGAGGGATGGAATCATCTCCTGAGAGATGTCCTCACCAAAGTACAGCTTCAGACGCTGGCCATTCACTTTGAAATTGGGCCCATTTGGCTGAGAAAGCTCAATGGTCCCATATGGAAAGACTTTGGCGACGGTGAATGGACCAGACCAGCGGCTCTTCAACTTGCCAGAGAAGATCTTCAACCGAGATTTAAAAAGTAAGACTTGATCACCAACGTGGAACTCTCGGTTCTTGATTTTTGTGTCATGAAGGATCTTCGTCTTCTCTTTGTAGATCAGCGAGTTCTCATAAGCTTCATTCCTCAGTTCGTTGAGCTTGTTGAGGTGAGTCTTGCGATGATCACCGGCTTTGTTGATGTCGAGGTTAGCCCACTTCAAGGCCCAGTGCGCCTTATGTTCCAGCTCGATGGGAAGGTGGCATGCTTTCCCGTACACAAGACGATAAGGTGTACAACCGATCGGGGTCTTATAAGAAGTACGGAAAGCCCACAGAGCATCATCTAACTTATCGGCCCACGCGACACGATGCTCTCCCATAGTACGCTCCAAAATTCGCTTCAATCCACGGTTGGATATCTCGGCCTGCCCATTGGTTTGGGGATGATAGGCGGTGGAAAGACGGTGATTGACACCATACTTAGCCATGACTCTTGCAAATTGATCGTTGCAAACATGAGTCCCGCGGTCACTGATAATAGCACGAGGAACGCCGAATCTAGCGAACAGCGATTTCAAAAAGTTACAAACCACCCTTGGATCATTAGTAGGTAAAGCTTTGTCTTCAACCCACTCTGAAACGTAGTCAACGGCAACAAGGATGTATTTGTTTCCTTTAGATGAAGGGAATGGCCCCATAAAGTCGATACCCCAAACATCAAATATTTCACATTCTTGTATGAAATTTTGAGGCATCTCATCTTTATATGTGATCGTGCCTTGTTTTTGGCAAGCATCACATCGTTTAACCATCTCGTGAGCATCACGATAGATGGTGGGCCAATAAAATCCCGAGTCAAACACTTTCTTGGCGGTGTAGTTGGGACCAAAGTGACCACCGGTGGGTCCTTTGTGGCAAGCGTCAAGGATTTCTAAAGCTGCCGGTCCATCAACACATCGACGAATAATCAAGTCAGCACATTGTTTGAATAGATACGGGTCATCCCATAAGTAAGTCTTAATGTCGTTAAAGAACTTCTTCTTTTTCTGGGATGTTAACCCGTCAACGAGAATTCCACCTGCCAAGTAGTTTGCAATGTCCACAAACCATGGGGTTTCATCAGCAGTCGAGTTGATAGACATTAAGGTCTCCAAGGGAAAAGAAATATTGATTTCTTTGTTCGGATGATCCCCCTGATAAGGATCCTCAAGTCTGCTGAGATGATCCGCGGCTAGGTTTTCAGCTCCTTTTTTATCGCGAATTTCGATTTTAAATTCTTGGAGTAGCAAAACCCAGCGAGGAAGTCTTGGTTTAGAATCTTGTTTAGTTAACAAGTACTTCAACGCGGAATGATCGGTATACATAATTGTTGTAGAAAGGACAAGATAGGGGCGAAATTTTTCAAAGGCATAGACAACAGCTAAAAGCTCTTTTTCGGTTGTCGTGTAATGCAATTGAGCCCCTGTCATTGTCTTGCTAGCGTAATGGATTGGTTGGAAGTGTTTGTTCACTCTTTGGCCCAAAACCGCACCAATAGCAAAGTCGCTAGCATCGCACATCAACTCAAAAGGAAGCTCCCAATTAGGGGTAACCAAGACGGGTGCCTTGGTTAGCTTATCCTTAAGCGAGTTGAAGGCTTCAAGACACTCTTTGGAAAAGATAAAAGGAGTATCTTTTTCCAAGAGGTGGGTCATCGGGCGAGCGATTTGAGAAAAATCTTTGATGAATCGACGGTAAAAGCCCGCATGACCCAGAAAACTTCTCACACCCTTCACTGTTGAAGGTGGAGGCAACTTAGCGATAACATCGACTTTAGCACGGTCTACTTCAAGACCGGCTTTGGAGATCTTGTGTCCTAGCACGATGCCCTCTTTTACCATGAAATGGCATTTTTCCCAATTAAGAACAAGGCGAGTGTCTTCACACCGCTTCAGCATACGTTCTAAATTGTCAAGGCAAGCAGAGAAAGAATCGCCATAAACCGAGAAATCATCCATGAATACTTCTATAGTGTCTTCCACCATGTCATGGAATATAGCCATCATACACCTTTGGAACGTCCAAGGAGCATTACATAAACCAAAAGGCATGCGTTTGTAAGCGAATGTTCCGTAGGGACAAGTGAATGTGATCTTTTCTTGGTCCTTGGGATCGATGGGAATTTGAAAATACGCAGAGAAACCGTCTAAGAAGTAGTAATAGTCATTACCAGCAAGACGCTCGAGCATTTGATCCATGAAAGGAAGAGGAAAGTGGTCTTTTCTCGTGGCATCATTGAGCTTGCGATAATCAATACAAACTCTCCACCGAGTAACGAGACGAGTGGGAATCAACTCGTTGTGTTCATTGGGAACAACGGTTATTCCGCCCTTCTTGGGCACACAATGGACGGGACTTACCCACGGCGAATCCAAAATAGGGTAAATCAAGCCGGCATCTAGAAGTTTGATAACCTCTTTGATAGGTGTGTAAACACCCATCTTTTCTACCACTTAACTACAATAATAACCGGACCAAAACGTGTATTTTATGTCTTTTATGTCGGAATTATGCGTGGTTTGTGTTTTTGTTGTGATTTAGGATGAAAAGGTGAAAAATGGATAAAACACGGACATTCACGGGCATTTATGGACTTTTATTGAAGAAAAGGATAAAAGACGAAGTCAAGAAGTCAAGAGTGCAAAAAGAACGGAAGTCCACGACCAATTCTGAAGATTTATCGAAGAAAAAGTCAAAAGACGGAAGTTTATCAAAAGCCGAAGAATTCAAGTCTATTTTATTGAAGAATTTAAAGACGAGTTCAAAGAAATCCCGAAGCCAAAAGTCCCTTAAGTCTACATTTAATGAAGATTTAAAGAAGGAGGGACCTAATCTTGCAATTAAAAAGAAGATTAAAGAAGGAGGGACTAAGTATGCAATTAAGGAAGCTTCCTAAGCAAGCTTTAGTCTTCCCTATAAATAGACTAGATTAGTTATCATTTCACTCTTGTTGGCTAAGTGTGACAATTAGCTCTTCCACCATTTTAAATACTTGTCATTTATATTAATTGTCATTTTAATTACCTTGTCTCGCACCTTAAATTCATTTAATTTCAAGTAAGTTTTCATTTAATTCTTGTCAATCTTTACTTTATCTTGTCAATCTCTCATCTACCTTTCTTATTCTTTGATTTATGTTATTTATGTTCATGTTCATGCTTTTATTTTGATCCAAAAGTGTTTTTGATTATTATGGTTAAAGTTGTTTAATTTCATGTTTTTGATTGATTGTTGATGCTTTTTTATTGGTTCGTTACTGTTTTTATCAATTCGTGTGTTTGATTTTGGTTAAAATTGTTATTATACCTGCTGCTATTGTTTCCTTGTTCTTCGGATGTGTTTGCCTGTTTCTGATCTTTCCAGATAAGTCCCGAATCAAGGAAGTGGAAAGTGTTCATTCGGAACTTCTAAAGTTCCGAATCAAAGCTTCATCCGGAAGATTAAACTTGTTCATTCGGAAGTCAAAACTTCCGAACCAAGACTCTTCATTCGGAAGTCCGAAACTTCCGAACCAAACATACTCATTCGGAACTTCCAAAGTTCCGAACCAAGGGTTTCATCCGGAACTTTTCAAAAGTTCCGAATCAACTCAAAGTTCCGAATCAAGGACCAAAGTTCCGAATCAAGGCTGTTCATTCGGAAGTCAAAAACTTCCGAATCAAGGTTGTTCATTCGGAACTTTAAACTTCCGAACCAAGGGAAATCTTCCGAATCAAGGGGTTCATCCGGAATGTTCCGAACCAAGGAGTGACCAAAGACTTCCGAATCAAGGTAACAAGTGAGAGTTCCGAATCAGCAAGTTCCGAACGAAGGATTGTTTTGGATAAGTGACATATTCAGAGCCTTTTGTTCCGGATCAAGGATTTTGGTAATATTCCAAGTGAAGAAGAATCATTTCAACCAAAGGTGACATTTAGGACGAGTGATTGTTCCAAACGAAGGTTTATTCCGAACGAGCTGTATTCAGGTTCTTATTAGCTTTTATCTTTAATTTTTATCTTCAAACTTTATTTTACTTGCCTTTTATTTAATTGCACTTTTAGATTATTTGCCTTAGTTTTAGTCGCACTTTAAGTTTGCCTTAGATAGATTTAAGTTTACGTCATTTTACTTTAGTGCCTTTTAATTTTAGTCACGTTTTTAAATACTCGCACTTTATTTTAAATAGACTTAGATTTACTTTAAGAGCACTTTTACTTTTAAGTCTTTGCATTTAATTTAAAATCAACCAAAAATATTCTTTTTCACTAAGGATCAACTAAGTCACACATAGAGAGCTAAGATCAATTCGTTAAGATACCGAGAACAATAATCGAACCTAGTTAAACCTAGTTATCAAATGGCGCCGCTGCCGGGGATAAAAATTAAAAATTAAAAATTAAAAATTAAAAATTTCAAAAATCCAAAAAGATTTTATCTTTATTGTGTATATATATATTGCCTTTGTGTTTGGTTTCTTTTTCTTTTGCATTTTCAGGTGTATGCGTACTAGATCTTCTAATTACCAAGAGCCCGAGCCTCAAGAAGATTTAGATATGGCAGGTGTTAACAACAATAATCAACTACCGCACCTCAACAATAATAATAATAACAACAATGCTCCTCCACAGCCCGATCTTCGGACCATGGAGGAACTTTGTCAACCAACCATGTTTGGACGAGGAGGACCGATTGCGCCGATGCAAATCCACGCTCCTGAGTTTTCGTTGAAGCACCACATGATTCAGCAAGTGCAAACAAACCCATTTAGAGGATTGCCTGATGATGATGCCAACAAACACCTCGACAAGTTCATTACAATCACCCAAAGCATGAAGTTGCCTGGGGCCACAATGGATGTACTCCGCCTACAACTCTTCCCACATACTTTATCGCATCATGCCGAAAAATGGTTTGATCGTCTCCCGAAAAATTCTATTCACACTTGGGATGACATGACTCAACGTTTTCTTTCGCGCTACTTTCCACCATCCATGGTCACAAGCCTTCGCAATCAGATCAGCGGTTTCATGCAAGATCCCGATGAATCTCTTTTTGACGCATGGGAGAGATATAATGTCTTGATCGACCGTTGTCCAAACCACAACATGCTTCCGGTCACCTTGATCGATACTTTCTACAACGGATTGACTTTTCGAGATCGTGATACGATTAATGCAGCCGCCGGTGGCACATTCATGAAAAGGAGACCCGAGGAGTGTAGAGAGCTAATAGAGAACATGACTACTCATCATAAGAACTGGGATTCTTCTGCTTCTTCTAGAAACAACACGAGAGTCAATGTTTCCTCTACCTCAGCAAACCCTGAGATGACCGAACTCACCCGCATGATGGCTGAAATGAGCAAAAGTATTACGCTTCTCGCTTCAAACCAACAACAACAAGTTAAAGCGGTCGCTAATCCTTGTGAAACATGTGGCGGTCCTCACTCATACACCGATTGTCCTTCGACACAAGGAAATCCGGAAAATGTGTATGCAGCTTACGGTAATTATTCACCGGAAAATTACCAAGCTAGACAACAAGGGGATAGAAATCTGCTGAGCTACCGTTCAAACAATTACCTTTCACCCGGTTTTTCTCCTCAAAACCAAAACCCCGCCAACAACTACAATAGAAGCAACCAAATCCAACCTCGTGCTTCTAACCCTTATCAACCACCCACCCAACAACACCCACCCATTAACCCCGATGTTGACACAATCATGAGAACTCAAGGTGAGCAAATCAAGAATCTACAGAGCCAAATTATCAATCTAAAAGGAGATATCTTAAAGCAAGGTAATGACATCAGAAATGAGGTTCGTGAAAGCCTTCAATCCTCCTTCATCACTCAAACAACTGAATTGAAGAATCTGTTGGCTAGTTTCTTGCCTGAAGCTCAACCTTCTTCTTCTTCGGGTTCTCTACCTTCAAATACCGTCACCAATCCGCGAGCTAATGTGAGTGCTATAACTACGCGTAGTGGAACTACCCTTGTCACTCCGTCTACCCCACCACCATCATCTACACTTCCTCCTCCACCTAGTAATAGTGCACCATTACCGTCTCCGCCTCGTCATGACGATGTATCTCGGACAAACCCATCAACATCACAACCGTCACCACCTACACCTTCACCTAACCCTTATCAACCTAGAATCCCATACCCTTCTCGTATAGGCAAGACCAATGATCTAACAAAGGAGGACTCGCAAATAACGAAATATATCGGTATGATTTCTCAAATGGGATTCAGCATTAGTTTTCTTGAAGCACTTGTCCACATGCCCAAATTTGCCAAAGCATTTAAGGACTTGCTTAACAAAAAGGAAAAGCTGATTGAACTCACCAACACACGCTTAAATGAAAACTGCTCTGCAGTTATTCTTAAAGAACTTCCGGAAAAACTAGGGGATCCCGGTCGTTTTGTGTTGCCTTGCGTGTTCAACAAAACTGAAGAATTTACTGCCCTTGCGGATCTCGGGGCTAGTATAAATCTTATGCCTTTGAGTGTTTGGAAAACACTATCATTACCCGATCTCATTCCAACAAAGATGACTCTCGAACTTGCTAATCGCACTCTCGCTTACCCCGTTGGTATAGCTGAAGACGTATTCATTCAAGTTGGCGCATTTACTTTCCCGGTCGATTTTGTCGTAGTTGATTATAAAATGGACCCTCGTATTCCTTTAATACTTGGTCGGCCATTTTTGAGATCCGGACGTGCTTTAATAGATGTGGCCGAAGGAGAGTTAATCTTAAGAGTCGGGAATGCCTCACAAAATTTCAAAATGGGAACGCCTACAAACAAATCCTTTGGAGGCCGAGAATCAGTGAATATGATAAACGTGCTCGATGACTTTACCGTCTACGACAATCCTCTATTCGACTCTTGCATCGATAATCCACTTTTTCAAAATGATGTGGATGATTCTCTACCTACTTTGGACGCTTCTTTCAATTTTGATTCTCCACCGGTCTTCGATGCTTATGATGATGATAATTCTAGCTCAGATTCGGATGATTTTGACTGTACTTCTGAGTATCCCGAGCTGCCCACTTTCGATGATTTCGATGAGGCTGATACTCTCTCGAGCGATTCTTCACATGATGAAGAGCCTCCACCATCACTCGATCCTACTTTGGACGATTACTCATTCGAGGAAGATTTCTCTGAATTTCTCAACACATATTTCCCTCATGAGAGTGATGCTCCTCCTTTGGACTTTGAAGATTATCGTCTTGATCCTACTTTGGATTTGAAGAGCATTTTGTCAAAGGAGAAGAAACCGGTCGACACCGAAATCCGTTGCACTTATGATTTGACACCTCTTTGTCCCACTTCTGAGGACGAGGTTGTGCTTCTTTGCGGATCTTCTTCACACTCGGCTGAGCCTGAGTGCTATTTTCCCCTAAAGGAAAAGGTGTTCGATCCCGGTATTGAAGTCTTTAAGCCATCTCAGTATCCACCTGATGAAATAAAAGGAAAAATCTTTGGATCCATTGAAGACATGCTTGCACCGCACCATACTTGTTTCTACTGTGCTCCATCACTGCTTAAGGGAACCTTGCCACTTCTCTTTTGGCTTGCCTTGTTCGCCTTAAGCTTGTGCTATTTGATGGATGAAAACTATGTCTTTGATCCTGGTGGATTTGTTTCATGCTACTTCCGTTGATGATCAAGGTCGAGTCAGGCTCACGACTCGGTTAACAAAAATCAAGCGCTTCTTGGGAGGCAACCCATGCACCTATCTTTTCGCTTTCTTTACCATAAGTGTAGGGGGGACCCTTTGGATTGCTATTTCCTCTCCTCACTTCTTAATCAGGGATTCGAGCTTCAATGATCCACTCTTGATGATTCTTGACGACCCGTGATTCCGTGTTCTACTTCGTCCCGGTTCTATCCTAAACTCTTTTCGATTCACTATTTTATATTTCCTCAATATTAAAATAGGAATCTCTTTAGTTGTCTTTTCCTTAGCAAGATTTAAACAACGTGCACAATGTCCTAAGTGTAGGGGAGCTTACTCCCACATGCTTAAACATTGAGGACAATGTTTATCTTAAGTGTAGGGGGGACTTCTATCGAAGTTAAGTGGTCTTTTCCTTGTATTTGTCCTCATTTTAACCAGAAAATCAATTTTTCGACATTTTTCAAAATTTTTGATCTATTTTGGCCTAGTAGTTTTTCCCTTTTTGTATAGTTATTTTCTTTCTTTGCTAGAATAAATATTTAATAAGTGATTTTAATTTTCAAACGTTGTGAATCTTTTGACTCAAGCCGAGTTTACTCTAGCTAGTATCCTTAACGTGTTTAAGTCAAGTTTTGCTAGGCTTTTATATAGGGAGCTATAAAACGCGAAAGTCTTAACTCTCACGAGTTAAGAACAAGAACTTTTCGCAAGTTCCTATAATTGATCCTAGAGAGTCGTTTATCAAAGGAACTTTAAGATGCGATTTCTAAACTTGAAAGAGTCTAAGAATTTGCAAGATCCTATAGGCGACTCGAAAACCCAAAACTTTGATTTAATAGGCTAAGTATCCACGAGTCTCATTACTTGAGATTTTAAACTATGGAGAACGAGAGATGATAGAGCCAATTATAAGTTCGGTATTCTTTCGTGAATTTATGTGAGTTAATTATAAGCCTATTCTCCCATCGCTTGCTAATAATTTATTTGCTAATAAATAAGGTTGTACGATTTGAAAAGTTACTTAGCTTCTAGCCCCAGGTCGTTTAAAAGTTGCTCGGTAATGACGAGAGTTCATAGCCAAGGCATAACTTATGAAGCGGGGCGCGAAGATTGGCGAGTCCGAAAAGGCCCTAACAAGGCATGAGGGCTATGTTTTGTTGCTAAAGATCCAAAAGTGATGTGAAGAATCATTTATCGAAAATCAATATGAAGGATCGAGACACACGACGAAAAGCAAAAACCCCCCAAAAGTCATGGAGAAGTGTATCCGAAAAGACCCTAACAAGGTATGAGGATAAATAGATCCAAGTCAATAAAGGAGGCGGATCGTTGTATATCAAAATCCAAAATAAAGATTGGAGAAAAATGAAGAAGTCGTGGTCCATATATGAAGAATCTCTCAAAATTCCAAAGTGAAGAAATTCCAATTATGAAGAGAAGACCATTATTTCATGAACGTCTCTCAAGATTTGAAGTATGAAGTCGCTGCCAAATATCGGCCCGAGAAAGGTTTCAAATCGCGAACCAAGTTATGCCAAGATATGAACTTTCTGATATCCCGAGAAGCAGTTTTAAAAGATTTGGTCCTTTAGCTAACTATTGATTAAATCGTGCACTTTATTTTCAGACTAAATAATTATCGAAATAAGTCAAACAATGCATCTTCGTGATCATTCAAGACAAATAAAAAAATATAAGAGATACCCATAGGAATAAGGGAGTCTAAGTGAATAGTTGGCCCACATGAGTTCGTGATAGTTTACTAACTTATAATAACAATGATCTCGTTTTTAAGCTTGGTTTGGAGAAAGTGAAAACTTGAGGATGATGACTATTCATAACATTTTCAAAACCCAAGGTATGTTTTTTTTATTTTGTGTGTTTTCAATTTTCTATCTCTTTAATAAAGGCCAATGTGGATTGATTATGATGAAAAGCGTAATCTTGCTTTGTAACTAATGCATTGCATGAGGACATTGCAATGGTCAAGTGTAGGGGATTTGATAGGTGTGTAAACACCCATCTTTTCTACCACTTAACTACAATAATAACCGGACCAAAACGTGTATTTTATGTCTTTTATGTCGGAATTATGCGTGGTTTGTGTTTTTGTTGTGATTTAGGATGAAAAGGTGAAAAATGGATAAAACACGGACATTCACGGGCATTTATGGACTTTTATTGAAGAAAAGGATAAAAGACGAAGTCAAGAAGTCAAGAGTGCAAAAAGAACGGAAGTCCACGACCAATTCTGAAGATTTATCGAAGAAAAAGTCAAAAGACGGAAGTTTATCAAAAGCCGAAGAATTCAAGTCTATTTTATTGAAGAATTTAAAGACGAGTTCAAAGAAATCCCGAAGCCAAAAGTCCCTTAAGTCTACATTTAATGAAGATTTAAAGAAGGAGGGACCTAATCTTGCAATTAAAAAGAAGATTAAAGAAGGAGGGACTAAGTATGCAATTAAGGAAGCTTCCTAAGCAAGCTTTAGTCTTCCCTATAAATAGACTAGATTAGTTATCATTTCACTCTTGTTGGCTAAGTGTGACAATTAGCTCTTCCACCATTTTAAATACTTGTCATTTATATTAATTGTCATTTTAATTACCTTGTCTCGCACCTTAAATTCATTTAATTTCAAGTAAGTTTTCATTTAATTCTTGTCAATCTTTACTTTATCTTGTCAATCTCTCATCTACCTTTCTTATTCTTTGATTTATGTTATTTATGTTCATGTTCATGCTTTTATTTTGATCCAAAAGTGTTTTTGATTATTATGGTTAAAGTTGTTTAATTTCATGTTTTTGATTGATTGTTGATGCTTTTTTATTGGTTCGTTACTGTTTTTATCAATTCGTGTGTTTGATTTTGGTTAAAATTGTTATTATACCTGCTGCTATTGTTTCCTTGTTCTTCGGATGTGTTTGCCTGTTTCTGATCTTTCCAGATAAGTCCCGAATCAAGGAAGTGGAAAGTGTTCATTCGGAACTTCTAAAGTTCCGAATCAAAGCTTCATCCGGAAGATTAAACTTGTTCATTCGGAAGTCAAAACTTCCGAACCAAGACTCTTCATTCGGAAGTCCGAAACTTCCGAACCAAACATACTCATTCGGAACTTCCAAAGTTCCGAACCAAGGGTTTCATCCGGAACTTTTCAAAAGTTCCGAATCAACTCAAAGTTCCGAATCAAGGACCAAAGTTCCGAATCAAGGCTGTTCATTCGGAAGTCAAAAACTTCCGAATCAAGGTTGTTCATTCGGAACTTTAAACTTCCGAACCAAGGGAAATCTTCCGAATCAAGGGGTTCATCCGGAATGTTCCGAACCAAGGAGTGACCAAAGACTTCCGAATCAAGGTAACAAGTGAGAGTTCCGAATCAGCAAGTTCCGAACGAAGGATTGTTTTGGATAAGTGACATATTCAGAGCCTTTTGTTCCGGATCAAGGATTTTGGTAATATTCCAAGTGAAGAAGAATCATTTCAACCAAAGGTGACATTTAGGACGAGTGATTGTTCCAAACGAAGGTTTATTCCGAACGAGCTGTATTCAGGTTCTTATTAGCTTTTATCTTTAATTTTTATCTTCAAACTTTATTTTACTTGCCTTTTATTTAATTGCACTTTTAGATTATTTGCCTTAGTTTTAGTCGCACTTTAAGTTTGCCTTAGATAGATTTAAGTTTACGTCATTTTACTTTAGTGCCTTTTAATTTTAGTCACGTTTTTAAATACTCGCACTTTATTTTAAATAGACTTAGATTTACTTTAAGAGCACTTTTACTTTTAAGTCTTTGCATTTAATTTAAAATCAACCAAAAATATTCTTTTTCACTAAGGATCAACTAAGTCACACATAGAGAGCTAAGATCAATTCGTTAAGATACCGAGAACAATAATCGAACCTAGTTAAACCTAGTTATCACTCTTGTTTGATGACGTCATGAATTTTAGGATTAACCCTTCTTTGGCTCTGGATTGTGGGTTTGAAGTCATCTTCCATGAGAATCTTGTGAGTACAAAAGTTCGGATCAATTCCGCGGATATCGGAAATTTTCCAAGCAATTGCCTTCTTATGAGCTTTAAGCACAGCGATGAGACGAGTTTTATCTTCTTCTTGCAAGTCCTTAGCGATGATGACGGGTGACTTCTTCTCTTCTTCAAGGAACACGTACTGGAGATGGGGCGGCAACTCCTTAAGTTCCAAATCCGGAGGATTTTCGATGGGAGGCGTTTTCAAAGTCGGAGCATCGATAGCAATAACCGTGGGAGATGGTAGAGAAAGATTGTCTTCGTTGAGCAGGTTTTCAAAGAAATGCATGTCGTCATCCCAATTGGTGGGAGAATCGTCATTTGCTAAGTGCACATCTCCCATGGTGGCTTCAAGATCTTTCCAAAAGAAATCACTTTCTCCAAATAGAGAAAGTGATGAATCAATAGAGGAAACGGTCTCAATATTGGGAAGAGAAGTAGGAATACTTTTGCAAGCATTTTGGAAGTGTTCTTCACAAGCCTCATCAAGAACGTCAATACAATTAACACTCTCGTTGGAATAAGGCTGTTTAGACAACTTTCTAATGTTGAAGACAATTTTATCGTCACCCACTCTCATGATAAGCTCACCGGCTTCAACATCGATGAGAGTGCGACCGGTCCTCAGGAATGGACGACCAACAATTAATGGCATACGAGGGTCCATCTCGTAGTCGACGACGACGAAATCGGCAGGAAAAGTAAATTTGTCGACTCCTACAAAGACGTCTTCAGCTATCCCCACTGGATAAGCAACCGTACGGTTAGCTAATTCCAGAGTCATTTTGGTGGGGACTAGCTCAGGGAGAGATAATTACTTCCAAACGCTTAGAGGCATTAGATTAATACTGGCACCTAGATCGGCTAGGGCCATGCAATTCTCTACTCCCGGGAAATTGCAAGGGATTAAGAAACGACCCGGATCACCAAGCTTGGTTGGCAATTTCCTTAAGAGCACTACAGAACAATTCTCATTAAGTTGGGTGTTGGCAATATCAAGAAGCTTTTCCTTGTCACTCAGAAGATCTTTAAACATTTTTGCGTACTTACGCATGTGAGCGAGAGCCTCAGCGAAGGAGATGTTAAAATTCAATTGTTTAAACATTTTAAGAAAGTTCGAAACCTGAATATCGTCCTTGCTTTTAAGCTTCTCCTTCCTCAACCCTGAGGGATAAGGTATATCGGAAGAAGAGGAGGGCTTTGGGAGAATAGGATCACTCACATCCTTGGGTGGAGGAGGGGTAGAAGTAAGAGGTGGGGAAATTGGGGAAGGAGAAGGATGAGGAATAGGAGCAGGTGACTCGTTCTCCTTAGTCACAACCACCGGTGGATGTATAGGAAGCTCGGGTTCCTTGGTACCTTTTCCACTGCGAGTGGTGATTGCTTTCATCTCCCCTCTTGGATTCGCAACGGTGTTACTCGGAAGAGTACCCGAAGAAGAGGGTTGATTACCGTGGAAGAAACTAGCCATCATGTTTCTTAAGTCATTCGTTTGACTATCCATAGTGTTTCTCATATCAGCTCTTAGATCGTTCCCTTGTTTCATCAGGTCTGCTTTCAAGTTGCGCACTTCCTGTTGAAGATTTTCCACGATCACATCGTTAGTCCTCATGTAGGTTTCCACTTCTTGGTGTAAAGCGGTGGGTTGGTTGGGAGGAGCATTGTATGCGGGTGGTTGATAAGCAGGTTGCTGGTAAACTTGGTTGTTTCGTTGAGGTGGATGTTGTTGTTTGTGAGGTGGTATGTATGGTCCACGAGATTGTTGTTGTTGTTGAGGAGGGCGGTTGAGGTTTTGTTGTTGGCTTGGGTTGTTAGGAGTGGGACCGGGTGGTGAGAGATAGTTGTTGGAGCGGTAGCTAAGCAGGTTGCGGTCACCTTGAGGTCGAGCTTGATAAGCAGGTTGAGGATAGGTACCGTATGCTGTATTCACATTCTCAGAAGGGTGGTCTTGGGTGGTAGTACAAGTGGTGTAAGAGTGAGGACCCCTGCAGATTTCACATGGTTGGCTAACAGCATTGACTTGAGCGTCTTTAGCGTTTCTAGCGTTGATGCTGTTGGTGTTTCTGGAGGTTTGGGTAGCAAGCGATTCAAGAAGCGCAGTGATTTTGTCAATTCGCTTGTCGCTGTCACTAGTACTAGCACTAGCGACATTGGTCCGCACACTCTTGGTTTGCACACGAGACTTATTCTCAATGATATCCCAAGCAGCATTGGAAGTCTTAGCCAAAAGATTACCCCCCGAGGCACTATTTAGTGAATCTTGGTCATTCATGCTTAAACCATTATAAAAAGTGTTAATTTGGTGCACTTTGGTAAAACCATGTTGTGGGCATTTTCTTAAAAGATCTTTGAAACGGTCCCAAGATTCACTAAAAGACTCATCGTACTTTTGTTCAAAATTAATGATTTCATTCCGCAAAGCGGTAGTACGAGAGGGTGGGAAAAATTAGTTGATAAACTTGGTCTCCAAATCCGTCCACGAAAGAATACTCTGTGGCGGTTCCTTAGCAAGCCAATGTCGGGCTTGTCCCTCTAAAGAAAAGGGAAAAAGTTGTAAACGGATTACCTCTTGTGGAACACCATTGAATTTGACCGTATTTGTGAGTTGTAGAAATCTCTTGATGTGGTCATGAGGATCATCAATGGTACGCCCCAAGAATGGTTGAGTAGAGACCATCTGGATAAAGCCGGATTTGAGCTCAAAGTTGTTGGCTGCAATTGCGGGTATGACAATTGGATCATCGTTACCATCTACAAGGGCTTGCAGCAGTTCAATCATCGGGCGATTGTCTGGTAGAGGCTCATGGTTGTTGTTATTATTCATGTTGTTGAAAGGTGGGTTGTTATTGTTATTATTATTGTTTTGAGGTGGGTTATTGTTGTTGTTTTGTACACCGGCCATGTCTAAGTTATCGAGAGGCTTGGGCTCTTGATAAGACGTTGATCGAGTGCGTATACACCTGCAAAAGAACTAACAAGGGAAAAACAAAGCAAAAATATTTTTGGTTTTTATGTTTTTTAATTTTTAGGATTTTTGAAGATTTTATATTTTTTTGTGCTTTTGAAAGTTTTTATGAAAAAGTAACGTTCACGGCGAACGGATCCCAAAATCCAAGTTCTCACAAAAAACTGTTGATCTTAATGAGAAGAGCCGGCAGCGGCGCCATTTGATACATTGATTTTTGCTAGGTTCAATTGTTCTCGGTATCTCCTCGAATTGAACTCAGCTCTAAGTGGAATGATTTGTTCTTGGTTAATAAAAAGGTGATGGTTTGTTTATCTATTTTAAACTAATAACAAGTAATTAAGTGTCGAAGAGTAGAATTAAAGCTTTAAAAGTTTAAACTAAAAAGACAAGTTTAAAAATAAATGCTTGAAACTTAAAGATTATATTAGAAAAATAAATGAACACTCAATAAAAACTAACACTTGGAAAACTTTGTAAAAATATGAACTTAGTTGAAAAGTACTAAAAGAAAGTAAGATCAGAATATATCAAAACAACTCAAATCGGAATAATTGAAAATGGAGTGATCGGAATATATTCCGATCAAATGATCGGAATGTTGAGAATCTCTACTGATCGAAATATGGGAAAAATAGGTGCAATCGGAATACTTGGGAAATCATGCCAATCGGAATACCAAAATGAGTACAATCGGAATATAGGGCAAATGAAGGTGATCGGAATAATGGACGAAATGGTGTAATCGGAACATTCAAAAACTTGTTACAATCGGAATAACCAAAAAAAATGCTAATCGGAATAATGGCAAAAAGGGCAAATCGGAAAAACCTAAACCCTTTTCCGATCGGGTGATCGGAATGAAGGGATGGTGCTCTGGTCGGAATACAAGGTCGGAAAAGGGTTTCACCCTTCCCGAAAATGGTGCAGATCTGAGACTTATGCAAGGGAAATAAGCTATTAGAATAAGCTAAAACCCAAAACTAGCTCGAATCCAATATTAAGCTGATTAAATAAGCACTAAAAACAACTTTTCTAACTTTAAATAAACAAACTTATAAATCAAATAATAAAAAGATAAACTTTTATGAAAACTTATAAAAAGTAAATAAGCAAAACTAACAAATAAGCTAATAAGAACAAGGATCACAAAGCTTATTTGTGTAGAAACTTAGGAAAGCATAAAAGATTAACTTTTTAAGCACAAAATCATTGATGAACAACACGGATCATACGAGATTTGTACCAAAAGTAATCAAAATCAAAGAAAGGAAGGATGAGATTAAAGATTAAAAGCTAAAAACTTGAACTTGATTAATGAAAATAATACAAATGTTTGATCTTGAAAGAAAAAGATGAAAACTAGTGAGAGAAAGTTTTGAACTTTCTCTCTCTAAAACTAGAGAGAAAATGAAAAACTACAAACTACCTAAAAAACTAAGTGTTCAATTTTTGTGAAGTAGGGTCCTATTTATAGGCAAGTCTTGTGGTGGTGGGCTTATGATTGGGCTTTGGTTTGGGCTTCTTTTTCTTCTTTCTTCTTTAGTCTTCACGCTTCTTTAAATAAACGTTTCCGACTTGGATTTGAGAAGTGTCGGTGAATAATTCCAACTCGTCTTATAATCTTTTGTTTAATAGTCTCGAGTTCTTCGACATATATGAATCTTCCATCTTTGGCTCTATTCTTCGATAAATCTTCAAATAGGCACAATGACTTCAAATCTTTTGCATCTCTTGGACAATAGACTTCGTCTTGAGTCTTTTTCCTCGATAAAACCCGTGTAATCCCATGTTTTCTTCAATATTCATCCGGTTGACTTGAATACACAATAAACACAAAAACCACGCATAATTCCAAACAAATGATATTAAATACGTGTTTTGGTCTTGTTTTAGCCAGAAGAAAGTGGTAAAAGGATGGGTGTTTTCACACCTATCAGCAAGTCAAACGAATGACTTAAGGAACATGATGGCTGGTTTCTTCCAAGGTAATCAATCCTCTTCTTCGGGTACTCTTCCGAGTAACACCGTTGCGAATCCAAGAGGGGAGATGAAAGCAATCACCACTCGCAGTGGCAAAGGTACCAAGGAACCCGAGCTTCCTATACATCCACCGGTGATTGTGACTAAGGAAAACGAGTCACCTACTCATATTCCTCATCCTTCTACTTCCCCAATTCCTCCACCTCTTACTTCTACCCCTCCTCCACCCAAGGATGTGAGTGATCCTACTATTCCAAAGCCTTCCTCTTCTTCCGATATACCTTATCCCTCAAGGTTGAGGAAAGAGAAGCTCAAAATCAAGGATGATATTCATGTTTCGAACATTCTCAAAATGTTTAAACAACTGAATTTCAACATCTCCTTCGCTGAGGCTCTCACTCACATGCCTAAATACGCGAAAATGTTCAAAGATCTTCTGAGTGACAAGGATAAGCTTCTTGATATTGCTAATACCCAACTTAATGAGAATTGCTCTGCAGTGCTCTTAAGGAAATTGCCAACCAAGCTTCGTGATCCGGGTCGCTTCTTAATCCCTTGCAACTTCCCGGGAGTAGAGAATTGCATGGCCCTAGCTGATCTAGGTGCCAGTATTAACTTAATGCCTTTAAGTGGTTGGAAGCAATTATCTCTCCCTGAGCTAGTCCCCACCAAAATGACTTTGGAATTAGTTAACCGTACGGTTGCTTATCCAGTGGGGATAGCCGAAGACGTCTTTGTAGGAGTCGACAAATTCACTTTTCCTGCCGATTTCATCGTGGTCGACTACGATATGGACCCTCGTGTGCCATTAATCGTTGGACGTCCATTCCTGAGGACCGGTCGCACTCTCATCGATGTTGAAGCCGGTGAGCTTATCATGAGAGTGGGTGACAATAAAATTGTCTTCAACATGGGAAAGCTTTCTAAACAGCCTTATTCACACGAGAGTTTTAATTGTATCGACGTTCTTGATGAGGCTTGTGAAGAACACTTCAAAGATGCTTGTAAAAGTATTCCTACCTCTCTTCCCAATTTTGAGACCGTTTCCTCAATTGATTCATCACTATCTCTATTTGGAGAAAGTGATTTCCTTTGGAAAGATTTGGAAGCCACCATAGGAGATGTGAAGTTAGAATATGACGATTCTCCCACCGATTGGGATGAAGACATTCGTCTCATTGAGAACCTTCTCAAAGAAGACAATATTTCCCCACCATCTCCCAAGGCTATTGCTATCGATGCACCGACTTTGAACCCGCCTCCCATCGAAAATCCTTCTGATTTAGAACTTAAGGAGTTTCCGTCCCATCTCGAGTACGTATTCCTTGAAGAAAAGAAGAAGTCGCCCGTCATCATCGCGAAGGACTTGAACGAAGAAGAGAAATCTCGCCTCATCGCCGTGCTTAAAGATCATAAGAAGGCAATTGCTTGGAAAATTTCCGATATCCGTGGAATTGATCCAAACTTTTGTACTCACAAGATTCTCATGAAAGATAACTTTAAACCCGCAATCTAGAGCCAAAGAAGGGTTAATCCTCGCATTCATGAAGTCCTCAAACAAGAGGTTATCAAACTTCTAGATGCCGGATTGATTTACCCTATTTCGGATTCGCCATGGGTAAGTCCCGTCCATTGTGTGCCTAAGAAGGGCGGAATAACCGTTGTTCCCAATGAACACAACGAGTTGATTCCCACTCGTCTCGTTACTGGGTGGAGAGTTTGTATCGACTATCGCAAGCTCAATGATGCCACGAGAAAAGATCACTTTCCTCTTCCTTTCATGGATCAAATGCTCGAGCGTCTAGCGGGTAATGACTATTACTCCTTCTTAGACGGTTTCTCTGGGTATTTTCAAATTCCCATCGATCCCAAAGACCAAGAGAAGACCACATTCACTTGTCCCTACGGAACATTTGCTTACAAACGCATGCCTTTTGGTTTATGCAATGCTCCTGGGACGTTCCAAAGGTGTATGATGGCTATCTTCCATGACATGGTTGAAGAAACTATGGAAGTCTTCATGGATGATTTCTCGGTTTATGGCGATTCTTTCTCTGCTTGCCTTGCCAATTTAGAACGTATGCTTAAGCGGTGTGAAGACACTCGCCTTGTTCTTAATTGGGAAAAATGCCATTTCATGGTAAAAGAGGGCATCGTGCTAGGACACAAAATCTCCAAAGCCGGTCTTGAAGTGGATCGTGCTAAAGTCGATGTTATTGCTAAATTGCCTCCACCTTCAACCGTGAAGGGTGTGAGAAGTTTCTTGGGTCATGCGGGCTTCTACCGTCGATTCATCAAAGATTTTTCTAAAATCGCTCGCCCGATGACCCACCTCTTGGAAAAAGACACTCCTTTTATCTTTTCCAATGAGTGTATTGAAGCCTTCAACCTTCTTAAGGATAAGCTAACTAAGGCACCGGTCTTGGTTACCCCTAATTGGGAGCTGCCTTTCGAGTTGATGTGCGATGCTAGCGACTATGCTATTGGAGCGGTTTTGGGCCAAAGAGTGAACAAACACTTCCAACCAATCCACTATGCTAGCAAGACAATGACAGGGGCTCAATTGCATTACACGACAACCGAAAAAGAGCTTTTAGCTGTTGTCTATGCTTTTGAAAAGTTCCGCCCCTATCTTGTCCTTTCCACCACAATCGTTAACACCGATCATTCCGCGTTGAAGTACTTGTTAACTAAACAAGATTCCAAACCAAGACTTCTTCGCTGGGTTTTGCTACTTCAAGAATTTAAAATCGAAACTCGTGATAAGAAGGGAGCTGAAAACCTAGCCGCGGATCATCTCAGCAGACTTGAGGATCCTTATCAAGGGGATCATCCGAACAAAGAGATCAATGACTCTTTTCCCCTGGAGACCTTAATGTCTATCAACTCGATTAATGACGAAGCCCCGTGGTTTGCGGACATTGCAAACTACTTGGCGGGTGGAATTCTCATCGATGGGTTAACATCCCAGCAAAAGAAAAAGTTCTTCAAAGACATTAAGACTTACTTTTGGGATGGCCCGTATCTCTTCAAACAATGTGCTGATTTGATTATTCGCCGATGTGTTGATGGACCGGCAGCTTTAGACATTCTCGAAGCTTGCCACAAAGGACCCACCGGTGGTCACTTTGGTCCCAACTACACCACCAAAAAAGTGTTTGACTCGGGATTTAATTGGCCCACCATTTACCGTGACGCTCACGAGATGGTTAAGCATTGTGATACTTGCCAAAAACAAGGCAAGATCACAAATAAAGATGAGATGCCTCAAAATTTCATACAAGAATGTGAAATCTTTGATGTTTGGGGTATCGACTTTATGGGGCCATTCCGTTCATCTAAATGAAACAAATACATCCTTGTAGCCGTTGACTACGTTTCCAAATGGGTTGAAGCCAAAGCTTTACCCACTATTGACGCAAGGGTGGTTTGTAACTTTTTGAAATCGCTGTTCGCTAAATTCGGTGTGCCTCGTGCCATTATTAGTGATCGCGGGACTCATTTTTGCAATGATCAATTTGCAAGAGTCATGGATAAGTATGGTGTAAATCATCGTCTTTCCACCGCCTACCACCCACAAACTAATGGCCAGGCTGAAATATCTAACCGAGGGTTAAAGCGAATTCTGGAAAGAACCGTGGGAGAGCATCGGGCCTCATGGGCCGATAAACTTGATGATGCTCTGTAGGCTTTTCGTACCGCTTACAAGACTCTGATTGGTTGTACACCATATCCTCTCGTGTACGGGAAAGCGTGCCACCTCCCCATTGAGTTGGAGCACAAGGCTTACTGGGCCTTGAAGTGGGCTAATTTCGATATCAACAAAGCCGGTGACCTACATAAAATCCAACTCAATGAGCTGAATGAACTCCGGAATGAGGCTTATGAAAATTCTTTGATCTATAAGGAAAGGACTAAGCTCATTCACGACTCTAAGATTAAGAACTGAGAGTTCCAAGTTGGAGACAAAGTGTTACTCTTTAACTCTCGGTTGAAAATCTTTTCGGGCAAGCTGAAATCTCGTTGGTGCGGCCCATTCACCATTGCCCAAATTTTTCCATATGGTACTCTCGAGCTCGCTCAACCTCATGGACCTAATTTTAAGGTGAATGGCCAACGAGTGAAGTTGTACTTTGGTGGGGACATCTCTCATGAGATGATTCCATCCCTCACCACGTTTCCCATGACCTAAATTTGGGTCGAGTCAGGCTCGTGACTCGGTTATCAAAAACAAGAGCTCCTCGGGAGGCAGCCCGAGTATCTATCCTTTTCCGTTTTAACCTCCTAAGTGTAGGGGGACCTATATAGGTTGTTTGTGTTTGTGTGGTGATGTGATTATAGGGATGAATGCACTTTTGGAACCTTTGAAGAACCGTGCTCCCGTGTTATCCGAAATCCGGTTCTATCTCTCAACTATCGTGATTCAATTTTCTTCTTACTCACATTTGAAATTGATCACTTTAGTCGTCTCTTCCTTAGCTTGATTTAACCAACGTGCACAATGTCATAAGTGTAGGGGAGACTTTTCCCACATGCTTAAACATTGAGGATAATTTTTATCTTAAGTGTAGGGGGGACTTCTTTCGAAGTTTTAAGTGGACTTTTCCATGAAAACGCCTTCATTTAACCGGAAAATCATCTTTTTTGACATTTTTCAAATTTTTAATTAACTTTGGCCATTTAGTCGTAATTTTTAAATTTTTATCGTTGCTTTCATATGTACATATCCCGCAATAAAGTCAAAAATATTAATAAAGTGGTATAGATAGTTTTGAAGTCTTTGACATATTAGGCCCGTTGCGATTATTTTGACTCAACCCGAATAGACTTATCCAAGTTTATTCTAGCTAGTATCCTTAACCATGTAGACCTTAATTGGTTTATTAGGCTAAGTATCCACGAGTCTCATTACTTGAGATTTTAAATTGTGGAGAACGAGAAATGATAGAGTCAATTATAAGTCGGTATTCTTGCACAAGCACACTTGGTGTGATTATTTGCCTATTCTCCCATCACTTGCTAATAATTTATCTGCAATAAGTAAGGTCTTACGATTTGAAAAGTTACTTAGCTTCTAGCCCAAGATCGTTTAAAAGTTGCTCGGTAATGATAAGAGTTCATAGCCAAGGCATAACATAAGAAGCGGGGCGCGAAGATTGGCGAGTCCGAAAAGGCCCTAACAAGGTATGAGTATTCAATCTTATTGCTAAAGATCCAAGGTGATGTGAAAAGCATTATTCCCAAAATCAATATGAAGGATCAAGACTCACGACGAAAAGCAATCAACTCCCATAAATATCATGGAGAAGTCTATCCGAAAAGACCCTAACAAGGTATGAGGATAAATAGATCCAAGTCCGAAAAGGAGGCGGATCGTTGTATCTCAAAATCCCAATTAGCGATTGAAGAAATAATGATGAAGTCGTGGTCAACAAAGTTGGAGTACCCCTCAAAAGTCTCCAAGTGAAGAAACTCTATTAACGAAGAGAAGACCATTATCTCAAGAACGTCTCTCAAGATATGAAGTATGAAGTACATGCCAAATATCGCCCCGAGAAAGGTCTCAAATCGTGAAGCGAGTTATGCCAAGATATGAACTTTTTGATATCCCGAGAAGCAGTTTTAAGAGATTTTGTCCTTTAGCTAACTATTAATCAAATCGTCCTACTTTGCTTTCAGCCTAAATAAACTATCGAAATAAGTCCAAAAATGCATCTTCATGATCATTCTAAGACAAAAATAAAATATAAGAGATACAACTAGGAATAAGGGAGTTTAAGCATATAATTAAGCCATGTGTGTAAGTGTTTGATTTACTAACTTATAATAAAAATGATCTCGTTTTTAAGCTTAGTTTGGGGAACGTGAAACTTGAGGGTGATAAATCTTCGCAGCACCAAAGCACTAATGTATGTCCTTGATCTCTTTGCAAGTTATTTCCATATAGCTATTTTCAAGTGAAAATGGTTTTCTATCCTTTTGTTTCCTTTAAAGCTTTAATTTCTCTTAGTACTCTAAGTTTTGCTTTAGTAGTATGATAATAAGGCCAAGGTTGATTGATTATGAGAAAAGTGTAAAATTGCTTTATCACTAAGCATTGCATGAGGGCATGGCAATGGTTAAGTGTAGGGGATTTGATAGGTGTGTAAACACCCATCCTTTTACCACTTATTTCTTGCTAAAACGAGACCAAAACGCGTATTTAATATCATTTGTTTGGAATTATGCGTGGTTTTTGTGTTTATTGTGTTTTCAGAGTTAACCGGATGAATATTGAAGAAAACATGGGATTGCACGGGTTTTATGGAAGAAAAAGACTCAAGACGAAGTCTATTGTCCAAGAGATGCAAAAGATTTGAAGTCACTGGGCCTAGGGGTGTGATTCGGGTTGACCCGGTCGGGTTCGGGTCAACTCGGGTCGGGTCAAGTCGGGTCAAGGGTAAAAGATATATAACCCGAACCAGAGCCTAATTAGAACTCGGGTCACTCGGGTTCGGGTCAATTCGGGTCGGGTCAACTCGGGTCGGGTCAACTCGGGTTCGGGTCAACCCGAGTTTGAGGAAAAAGTGGCCTAATTTTGTACTAAAACAATGTAAAAAGTCTAATTTTAGTCGGGTCAAGTCGGGTTGGTCGGGTTCGGGTCGACTCGGGTCGGGTCAAGTCGGGTCAAGGGTAAAAATATATAACCCGAACCCGAGCCTAATTAAAACTCGGGTCAATTCGGGTCAACCCAAATTGACCCGAATACGCTTTTGGACCCGAGTGACCCGACCCGAATATGATTATTCGGGTTCGGGTTCGGGTCGGGTTCGGGTCGGGTCAACTTTTTGACACCCCTAACTGGGCCTATTTGAAGATTTATCGAAGAAAAGGACCGAAGACGGAAGATTTACATATGTCTAAGGAACTCAAGTCTATTAAACGAAGAAATTAAAAGACGAGTTGAATTTAATCATCGACAAATCCCGAATCAGAATCGAAAACGTAGACTTTTCTGAAAAGACGAGAAGACAAGAAGAAAGGGAGAAAGCCCACTTCACCAACCAACCACTAGCCTATAAATAGAAAACCCCCTCACACTTTTTGAGGAGTTTTTTTCATTTCCCAGTTTCTTTCTGTTCTTTCGTAGGAAGCCAACACCATTAAGGTGTTGGTGATTTTTCATTATTGTTAAATCTTTAATTTTGTAAGTGTTTAATCTTTCCTTTTGTCTACTTTACATTAATCTATCAATATAATCCTTCCATTAATCTTGTTCATCTTCATCTTTTTGATTCTAAGCTTAAAGTTCTTATTTGGTTGATTTGATCTTCAAAAGTTATTGGGTTTTGTGTTTTTATTGTTGGGATTTGATGTTTATGGTTAGTAGATGATTAGTGTTTAGTTTGGTTCAAATCTTTTGGTTAAATTTGGCTTGTTTGGATTAAAATTGGTGTGATTATTTGCCTATTCTCCCATCACTTGCTAATAATTTATCTGCAATAAGTAAGGTCTTACGATTTGAAAAGTTACTTAGCTTCTAGCCCAAGATCGTTTAAAAGTTGCTCGGTAATGATAAGAGTTCATAGCCAAGGCATAACTTATGAAGCGGGGCGCGAAGATTGGCGAGTCCGAAAAGGCCCTAACAAGGCATGAGGATTCAATCTTATTGCTAAAGATCCAAGGTGATGTGAAAAGCATTCTTCCCAAAATCAATATGAAGGATCAAGACTCACGACGAAAAGCAATCAACTCCCATAAAGATCATGGAGAAGTCTATCCGAAAAGACCCTAACAAGGTATGAGGATAAATAGATCCAAGTCCGAAAAGGAGGCGGATCGTTGTATCTCAAAATCCCAATTAGCGATTGAAGAAATAATGATGAAGTCGTGGTCAACAAAGTTGGAGTACCCCTCAAAAGTCTCCAAGTGAAGAAACTCTATTAACGAAGAGAAGACCATTATCTCAAGAACGTCTCTCAAGATATGAAGTATGAAGTACATGCCAAATATCGCCCCGAGAAAGGTCTCAAATCGTGAAGCGAGTTATGCCAAGATATGAACTTTTTGATATCCCGAGAAGCAGTTTTAAGAGATTTTGTCCTTTAGCTAACTATTAATCAAATCGTCCTACTTTGCTTTCAGCCTAAATAAACTATCGAAATAAGTCCAAAAATACATCTTCATGATCATTCTAAGACAAAAATAAAATATAAGAGATACAACTAGGAATAAGGGAGTTTAATCATATAATTAAGCCATGTGTGTAAGTGTTTGATTTACTAACTTATAATAACAATGATCTCGTTTTTAATCTTAGTTTGGGGAACGTGAAACTTGAGGGTGATAAATCTTCGCAGCACCAAAGCACTAATGTATGTCCTTGATCTCTTTGCAAGTTATTTCTATATAGCTATTTTCAAGTGAAAATGGTTTTCTATCCTTTTGTTTCCTTTAAAGCTTTAATTTCTCTTAGTACTCTAAGTTTTGCTTTAGTAGTATGATAATAAGGCCAAGGTTGATTGATTATGAGAAAAGTGTAAAATTGCTTTATCACTAAGCATTGCATGAGGGCATGGCAATGGTTAAGTGTAGGGGATTTTATAGGTGTGTAAACACCCATCCTTTTACCACTTATTTCTTGCTAAAATGAGACCAAAACGCGCATTTAATATCATTTGTTTGGAATTATGCGTGGTTTTTGTGTTTATTGTGTTTTCAGAGTTAACCGGATGAATATTGAAAAAAACATGGGATTGCACGGGTTTTATGGAAGAAAAAGACTCAAGACGAAGTCTATTGTCCAAGAGATGCAAAAGATTTGAAGTCACTGGGCCTAGGGGTGTGATTCGGGTTGACCCGGTCGGGTTCGGGTCAACTCGGGTCGGGTCAAGTATGGTCAAGGGTAAAAAATATATAACCCGAACCCGAGCCTAATTAGAACTCGGGTCACTCGGGTTCGGGTCAATTCGGGTCGGGTCAACTCGGGTCGGGTCAACTCGGGTTCGGGTCAACCCGAGTTTGAGGAAAAAGTGGCCTAACTTTGTACTAAAACAATGTAAAAAGTCTAATTTTAGTCGGGTCAAGTCGGGTTGGTCGGGTTCGGGTCAACTCGGGTCGGGTCAAGTCGGGTCAAGGGTAAAAATATATAACCCGAACCCGAGCCTAATTAAAACTCGGGTCAACCCAAATTGACCCGAATACGCTTTTGGACCCGAGTGACCCGACCCGAATATGATTATTCGGGTTCGGGTCGGGTTCGGGTCGGGTCAACTTTTTTGACACCCCTAACTGGGCCTATTTGAATATTTATCGAAGAAAAGGACCGAAGACGGAAGATTTACATATGTTGAAGGAACTCAAGTCTATTAAACGAAGAAATTAAAAGACGAGTTGAATTTAATCGTCGACAAATCCCGAATCAGAATCAAAAACGTCGACTTTTCTGAAAAGACGAGAAGACAAGAAGAAAGGGAGAAAACCCACTTCACCAACCAACCACTAGCCTATAAATAGAAAACCCCCTCACACTTTTTGAGGATTTTTTTCATTTCCCAGTTTCTTTCTGTTCTTTCGTAGGAAGCCAACACCATTAAGGTGTTGGTGATTTTTCATTATTGTTAAATCTTTAATTTTGTAAGTGTTCAATCTTTTCTTTTGTCTACTTTACATTAATCTATCAATATAATCCTTCCATTAATCTTGTTCATCTTCATCTTTTTGATTATAAGCTTAAAGTTCTTATTTGGTTGATTTGATCTTCAAAAGTTATTGGGTTTTGTGTTTTTATTGTTGGGATTTGATGTTTTTGGTTAGTAGATGATTAGTGTTTAGTTTGGTTCAAATCTTTTGGTTAAATTTGGCTTGTTTGGATTAAAATTGTCTTACCCTGTTTTTTCTGCTTAACTGTTCTTCGTTCCCCAGATTCCGAATCAAGTACTGTTCATCTTTTATTCCGTATTAAGATTTTTAATCCGGAATATTTTATATTCCGGATCAGTGTCCTCCATTCGGAATATTAATTATTCCGAATCAACCTCTTTCATCCGGAATATTTTATATTTCGGATCAACTCCTTCCATCCGGAATAACTCATTTATTCTGGATCAACAATTATTCCGAGTAGAGTTTATATTCCGCATGAGCATCTTATTCCGCATAAGCATTTATTTCGCATGAGCAGTTTATTCCGCATGAGCAGTTTATTCCGCATGAGAGTTTATTCCGCATGAGCCCATTTATTCCGCATGAGCCTTATCATTCCGCATAAGCAATTATTCCGCATAAGCAGTTTATTCCGCATGAGCCTATTTATTCCGCATGAAGCTTTTTCCCATTTATTCCGAGTAAGCAAAGATATTCCGCATGAGTAGGATTTTCCGAATGAAGGATTTTTCTCTGATTTATTCCGGATCAAGCATACATTCCGAATCAAGCACTTTTTCAGCAAGGTTATTCTACTGTTTAATTGTTTAGTTGTTTAATTTTAATTCAAGTTTTATTTCACTAACTGTTTTTGTTTTAAATCTTTTATTTACTTCAAGTATTACCTTTTTTAGAATAGCAAACCAAACCCCCTATTTGTCACCAAAAACAACTATTCCACTTTGAGCTGTGATCAATTCGAGAAGATTCCGAGACTTATCTGAACCCCAATGAAAATATTTGTATCAATTAGCATCACCATTATCATCCTCATCTTCATCCTCATCCTCAGATTCCTAATGTTTCCTCTTATTTGTTGTTTTAGGAACGTCAGCATCATCCTCTATTGATGTTTGAGTATCTTCAATGATAACTTTGATGAGAACTTTCTGAAGCTTGCGTTGAGTCTTCGTTTTTGTTAACCCAATGTTGTTCAGGAGAGTCTCAACAACTTCATCAACTCAAGGTCTGTAAGGCCTTTAGTGAGTATTGCTAGTAGTTCTTGGTTCAGAGATGACTTGACTTCGTCTTTGATGATGTTTGTCATATTGTCATTGATGGAGTCGATGAACATCGCATTTTTGTTGTCGAGAGCCTCTCTCTCCTTAATGAAGTTAGTTTTCTTCTTTTCAATATCTTTTAATTTGCGTTGGAAATCATTGATCTTTTTATGTTCACGTTTATCTTCTCTGACAACTGCATCACTACGGTGAAGGAATGAGGCTTTGAGTTCTGCAAGGTCATTAGCTTGATCTTGCACTTGTTGTTAAAGGGATTATGTTAATGCAATAATGCCTAAAAACGTTACTTGCATTTTTTGGACTCGCTTAGTTTTGATTACGACAATATGTAAAAACAAGCATTTACAAAAACAACGAAAAACGAATTCCTGAGTTCAAGTATTTTTCATTTTACCCATTTTCACTTAAGGTATGAATAAACAAGTACTAACCTTATTCAAGTGATCATGTTATTTAATCTTTTCTTAAAACTCACTTTTTATTAAGTGTGACAAGTTTTTAATTAAACTTTCTTTTTAAGAAAATGTTTTATTAAATTAAATATTTGAAAATTTGAAAATGGCATTTTCCCTTTTGATTTGGAATATCCTTTCTGGATATTTTTATAACCAGATATGACCTCCACCACTAAAGGACAAAAAGGGAGCGGAGTCTAGCCTGGCGGTTCCTTAGCGCCTAGGCGGTTCCTTATCGATAAGGTACCGCCGGTTGAGATAAGGAACCGCGGGAAGATATAGCCGTTGTTCCTTTGTCCTATAAATAGTGGACCTTTCTCAGATTTTCAATCCACCTCTTTTGCACACAAATTTCCAGATTCAAACATACTTCTTAAATCTCTCAAATCCTTGATTATTTGATTGATTACTCCTTGTTTAGAAGTGAATCTATCTCATCCATCCCTTCCTCTTCAAGTGAAAAGAGAAGAACACTATCATTGTGAAATGTTGAGTCCACCACCAAAAATCCTTTGAAGATCAAATCTTATACATTTGTTGTTGTGTAATAGTTGTGAAGATCCAAGTAGTTGTGTCTATTTGGAAGTTGTGTATGTACTAAGTATAGTTGTGTAGATTGGTCCTAACTACGATTAGGGCTCGACTTTTAGCTTAGAGTCGGAAATTGGTTAAGCGACGTGTACGGTTTTCTCCACCATATGGAGCTTGTTGTGTAGTGAACTCTCGAGTAAGGAGTACTCGAGGAGTGGAGTAGGAACGAGGAGTGAGCTTCGTTGCCGAACCACTATAAATCCTTGGGGTTTGGTTTGTTCTTTCTTTACCCTTAACTCTTTACATTCTTTATTATTTGTGCATATACATTAGTTAGTATTATTATTAAATTACACTATCATTGTTCATATTGTGCATAAGAAGATTTCACTTATTTCCTTAAGTCTAAGTTTTTGAGAAAAAGGATTTTTTTTGAAAACCATTATTTAACAAGTAAATATAAGAAATTATTCAACCCCCCCCCCCTTTCTAGTTTCTACAATTGGTATCAGAGCGGGTTGGTCAAGTATTTTTAAAGTGTATTGTATTTTAAAACAAAATCGATCTATGGATTCCAACAAGTACCTAGAAGGGCAATCTATGCAAAGACCACCACTTTTTGAAACCGATAGTTTTATTTATTGGAAAAATAGATTTGAGACTTATGTGAAATCAAAAGATTTAGTTCTTTGGCATGTTATTACCAATGGTGATTTTTTACCTTATCAATTTAATGAAGTTTCTAAAACAAAGGAATTGGTCACTTTTGACAAAGCTAGTGATGATACTAAAAAGAAACTTTCGAAAAATAATGAGGCTAAAACGGTGATTTATAATGCTTTACCTAAGAAAGAGTATGAAAGGATTTTTATGTGTGAAACCGCTAAAGATATTTGGAACACTCTTTTAGTAACCCACCAAGGTAATAGCCAAGTCAAAGAAAACAAAATCGATCTTCTTGTCCAACAATATGAACAATTTGTCATCTAAGAAGATGAAGCTATTGATAGTGCTTTTGCTAGATTTAACACTATTATTACTAGTCTAAAAGAACTTGATGAAGGTTTTTCTAGCAAGAACAATGTTAGGAAGTTTCTCAGGGCCTTACATCCAAAGTGGAGAGCAAAATTCACGGCGATCGAAGAATCGAAAGATCTCTCAACTTTTATCACTCGATGAACTCATAGGCAACTTGAAGGTTCATGAGATGATAATTTTGAAGGACTCGGAATTGGTAAAGACCAAGAGTGAAAGGAAGTCTCTTGCACTCAAAGCCAAGAAGGCACAAAGCGATCATGATAGTTACTCGGATAGTGATGACGAGGAGTATGCATTGGCGGTGAGAGATTTCAAGAGGTTCTTCAAAAGACGAGGTCAATACGTGAGGTAACCTAACAATAAAAAGTAACCATTCTTAAAGAATCGGTTTGCCAAGAACGAAAAGGGTGATAGGAATTTCTTTAGATGTGGTGATACAAATCATTTCATTAATGAGTGTCCAAAGCCTTCATGCGATAAGAATCACACAACATTCGTTAGTGGTTCTTGGAGCGATAGCGGTGAAGATGTTGATGACAACCCCAAAGAGGAGAAATGTCTCATGGCTCACACTTCTAAAGAGTTACATTCCGAAACCGAATATCATAGCAATGATAGCTCCACCTTAGATGATTTTGAATTAGAAGGCCAATATGACAATTTACATAAACTTAGCCTTAAATTCATAGAAAAGAACAAAACACTAAAATCAACTAAAACTAAGCTTGAAAATGAGATTAATGAACTTAGGGAAAAATTAGGAAAGCTTGAGAAAAATAAAAAAGTGGATATAGGTTGCTTAGGTTGTGAGAAACTTAGGTTAGAGAATGAAGATCTCAAGAGCACCTCCATTAAACTGGAAAAGTTCATGAAAAGTACTAGTGCTCTTGATGATATATTAAACAAACAAATTCATTCTAAGGAAAGACTTGGTGTAGGTTTTAACTCAGATGAAGCATGAACTAGTGAACCTAAACAAGTCCGATTTTCAGAAAAACTATCTGTTGTACGCGGTCCCAAACTGTATGGGGCAGTTCCCTATCGATATGGAACCGCCGCCATAGATAAGGTACCGCGGCCAAAAAGCGTTTTTGATGAAAATCCTAAACTTTATGAAAAATAAAATTTAGGTAAACATCCTAAGCATCTTATTGTAAACAAAGTGAAATTACCCATACTTGACGACAATGTTGTTGATAAGTTCTATAAGCCTTTGAGTAAACCTCTAATGGGAAATAGAAGTTTATCAAGACCATCTTCTACTCCACCAAGAGTACGGAATGAGTCTAGGCCTAGACGTAGAACGACAACACCTAGAAGAGATAGTCAAAACATCTCACGACCTAGAAGTAAAACTCCAACACCTAGAAGGAATGACCATAACTCTAAACCAAGATCAAATACACCTAGGAGAAATAATAAACAACAAAATGGTTCCTCCTTTTTGTTCCCCATGGGGAAACCCTCCTCAATTCATGCATCCAAACCAAATGCAAGGGACGTTTGGAACTAACAATTTTGGACCCATGAGATATTGGGGACCAAATGTTTGATCGTGTATGTTGTTACCTAGATATGCTTGGGAATTGATTTGGAACCCGACGAGTGGATTAAGGATAGTGGTTGTTCTAAACACATGACGGGTAATCGAAGTTTGTTCTCACAGTACAAAGCATATGATGGACGTAACGTCACATTCGCTAGTAGTCTACGTGGTAATATCATTGGCAAAGGTACGGTTTCTCTTGACTCCATGACTATTGAAAATGTTGAACACGTAGATAATTTAGGGTTTAACCTTTTAAGCATAGGTCAAATTTGTGACAATAAGTGTAAGGTCATCTTTTCGGAAAATGATAGTGAAATCGTTAAAGATGGAAAGGTCATTGGAAAAGGTGTTAGAAATCATGGGCTTTATGTCATGAAGGTCAATAAGAAGTCAAAAGACAACATATGTCTTGCGACTATAGATGATAGTTCTACTCTTTGGCATAGGAGATTAGGTCACACTAATATGCGTCTAATTCAATCTTTAGTCTCTAAGGAGTTGGTAAGACACCTCCCCAAGATGAAGTTTAATAGTCACTTTTGTGATGCTTGCAAAGTTGGAAAGCAAGTTCACTCAAGTCACAAAGCCAAGAATTTGGTTTCAACCTCTCGGTGCTTAGAACTCCTACATATGGATTTCTTTGGACCTACCGCCATACGGAGTTATGGAGGTAACCTTTATACCTTAGTTATAGTTGATGACTACTCTAGATTCACTTGGACTAGATTTTTGGCATCAAAGAATGAAGCTTTCGATCATTTCGAAATCTTTAGTCGAAGAATTCAAAATCAACTAGGATGTCCAATTGTCTCTATTAGGACGGATCATGGTAGGGAATTTGATAATGAAGTGCAATTTGGTGCCTTTTATGAAGCTCATGGTTTTACCCATAACTTCTCGGCCCCTCGCACTCCACAATCAAATGGGTGTAACACCCCCAATTTCGGGTCATATCAGCGAAGGGTCATTGGGTGTTACTATCATGGTTCAATCTCAATATCACAGAAAACGCCTCAAAATGAGTCGTTTTAATAAAACATACATCCATTCATTTGTTTAAAGATAAAATAGTTCACATACGGTCCCAAATAGTTTTAAAGTTTACACAACCAACCAAACGATAAAAGTTTCTTAGAATGGACATAGTTTAGAAAAGCGGGCCAAAACATTTTAATTAAGCAAGCTGCATGAAACCGCCTCCCTTGAGTGCCTTCTTCATGGACCTGAGATAAAACATTCTATAAAGTCAACAAAAATGATGAGTGAATCTATAGAGTTTAAATTAAATAAACGAACACAAGTATTCTGAATAAACATTCCGTGGTTGACAATCATGTGGATCAGACATAATTATCGTTGTTATTTCATAAGTCTCGTGACATTGAACGTTAACATATATTATTTCAGCCCAACACACCTAGCCAAGTGCGTATATTTCTCTTATACAATTGCATCCGATGTTTCATTACTAGTGCATCACAACACTACGCGATAGCTAGTCGCGACCAGACTGGGTGTCACCCCGATAGATCTATCCATAGTATTAGCGTTCCTTTCGATTCACAATTCACGATTCATGGGTCTTTTAAGGCTAGAGCAAACTTTTATAACAACTTTCATCTAAGCATACAATCGGGTCCTTTGTGTTCAATTTTAAAAGAAAGAGGGTTTACCACAACTTCTCGTTGTACCCTTCATTTATAATAAATGCTTTTCCAATAATAAGGGTTTCCACAATTTCTAGTTGTACCCCTTTTATTTTAATAAAACGAGCATGTTATCCCCCTCGCAGGTTTTATAAAACAAGTAAACATGTTAAAGCGAGGCTATAGACTCACCTTGGTATGATAGTAGTAATGTGACAATCACCGACGATTAGTGATGCCCGTTAAACACGAAGACCGCAACCTACCAAATAAGGCGCGTTCGTTAATAAACGACTCAAGTATAAATAATACTTAAATAATATGAAACTCAATTTCATATAACCATGAAAATCCCGAAAAAATGAAAAATATAAGTGTACTTCTATACCCTTTTATTCAATACTATTCTTTTAAACACTTGCACTCTCGACATTGACCCGTCATAAGACGCCAAGTCAACGCAAGTCAAACCATCACTTTACTTCCCTCGGACCAGTAACTAAGTCATTTATATAATGACTTAACACTTGGGTAATTCACCATGTCCAATAGTGAATACTCAAATCACGCCACACAAGTATTGAACTACGTGTCCAAAATACCAATCAGCATGTACACTCCAAATGTACACACCAATCTAACCTATCTAGACTTGTCCGATTTGGACGAAACTTGGTGACAAACTCACACATAATATGAATAAGACTCAGTTTAAGTTTCATTCAAAAATATTACTTCTAAGACCTTCTGCCCGACAAACCTTCGTGTTATAAAAACCGGACAGTTTTACGCGTTTGACTTGTAAAACCATTTTGACTTATCTAAACAATTCCGTTTGCAAAACCGACACTCGGGTTTGAAAATAGACTCATGACCTGAGGTTTAGCAACTTACAACAGTCCTTGAACATTTTTAAAATCATTCTATAGTCCCCGAGATTCGATCCAAATATCGACAATAATTTTCGGATTGTGCCGATACTCGTCTCCCGGTACACGAATACTAAAACTAGCATAACTTTTCGCTCGTAATGAGTTAGAAGCTCATTCAAGCGGCAAAACGAGCGTCTTGAAGATTACTACAACAATATCACATCATCCCATTTCATAATCAGACCTAAGACTTTCAAAAATACCCTTTTACCTACTGGTCTAAAATGACTAGTTAAAACTCATACCAAATCAATATTTCAACCCATTCCACCAATTTCTATACTCCTAATATCATCCTAACACCTTCATCTAACTCCTAACACCCTAGAATCATCATCCAAAAATTAACCCACTTAAAATAAATAACATGCAACAACATCCCACTATGAATATAATAATATTAACACATGTTTCACCATAAAAATGGATCAAACAACATGTTCTTCATCAAAAATTAAAAAGAAAAATTTAGTGGATGCATGTTGGAAAAATTTATACCAAATTGAAGCTTGTTGAATTTCCAAGATGGGTCTTCTTTTAGATTTGCTTGATTCAAAGTAGAAAATCAAATATTTGGGTGGATTGGGGTTGATGGTGAACGGCCAAGGGAAGAACAAGAGAGAGAGTGGACAAAAGTTTTGTTAAATGAATTTTTAATGTAAGTGTGTTAGTGGAATTTCCTTAAATAGTCCTAAGGTAGGGTAGATTTTATCATTTAGGCATAGTTTTTGTCCAAAAATGCAATTAAATAGTTTACATGGTAGAAAAATTGTAAATTTTGAAAAATATTTACGGGGCTCGGGTTTCGTAAAATTACTTTTCGAAAGTTCAAACGCTTGAAAATATAATAACAAAGCTTCGACACGACTTAAAACGCAATTAAATCGAAAACGTCGAAAATATAAAATATCGAGACAATCGATAATAAAACGTAAATTTTTGGGCATCCGTCGGTATCGCGATCACTAATAGTTCTCGTCATTCGTTAAAACGTAAAACACGAGAAATAGAGATTAAATATAATAAAAATCATTTTTATGATTATTTGAGAATATGATATCGATACCTAACATATTCCTTGTCGGTTTTCATCTAATCGACATTTTTACGCTAGTTTCAAGTCATAACCTTCTCGGTTAGTCGATAAATTTTAAATTCTCATTAAAGTAAACACGTAATACGTAATAGTCGAGATTAAAATAACGACCTGAAATTGACGGATTGTCACATCATCCCCACCAAATTAGGATCTTCGCCCTCGAAGATCAACTTGCGCTCCTGCCCGATCGCTTGTTGAAATCAAATAGATGAGGGTAATTCTTCCACATTTGGTCTTCTCGTTCCCAAGTATATTCCGGTCCTCTCCGAGAATTCCATCAAACTTTGACAATAGGTATTCGGCTTTGCTTCAGTTGCTTGACCTCGCGATCCATGATCTCGATTGTTTCTTCAATAAAGTGCAACTTCTTATCAACCTTAACCTCGTCTAACGGTATAATGAGTTCTTCATCGGATAAACACTTCTTCAGATTCAACACATGAAAAGTGTTATGAATCCCATACAGTTCTTGTGGTAGTTCAAGTTTGTATGCCACGGGTCCTACTCTAGATGTAACCTTGAATGGTCCGATATAACGGGGACTCAACTTCCCACGTTTTCCAAATCGTACAAAACCTTTCCATGGTGATACCTTTAGCATAACCTTATCTCCCACGTTAAACTCCAATGGTTTTCTTCTCACATCCGCATAGCTCTTCTGTCGGCTTCGAGCAGACAACAACCTATTCTTGATTTTCACAATCATGTCCGTCGTCTCTCTAATCAAATCTGGTCCAGTGAGTTGGGCATCACCAACCTCACTCCAGCTAACGGGTGATCTACACTTTCTCCCATAAAATGCTTCAAAAGGTGCAGCTTTAATACTCGCGTGATAACTGTTATTGTACGAGAATTCGGCCAAATGTAAGTGCTTATCCCAGCTACTTCCAAAGTCTATCCCACAAGCACGTAGCATATCCTCCAAAGTTTTGATTGTTCTTTTGCTTTGCCCATCAGTTTGTGGATGATAGGCTGTGCTCATATCCAAATTGGTTCCTAATGACTTTTGAAGTGATCTCCAAAATCCAGAAGCAAAACGACTATCTCTATCGGAAATGATTGAAATAGGAACACCATGCTTGCACACGATTTCCTTCAGATAAATATCGGCGAGTTTCTCCAAACCGAACCTCTCGTTGATTGGAATAAAATGAGCGGATTTAGTTAAACGATCGACAATAACCCAAATTGCATCGAACCCAGACGGTGTCCTTGGGAGTTTTGTGATGAAGTCCATCGTAATTCGCTCCCATTTCCAAATTGGAATTTCAGGTTGGACAAGTAATCCTTACGGCTTCTGATATTCAGCTTTCACTTTTGCACATGTTAAGCATTTCGCGACGTATGTTGCAATCTCAGCTTTCATATTCGGCCACCAGTATAACTTTTTCAAGTCTTGGTACATTTTGTCCGATCCAGGATGAATAGAATACCTGGACTTATGAGATTCTAACATAATCAAGTCTCTCAGTCCACCATATAATGGTAACCAGATTCGACCTCTCAAACATTTGATACCATCGGCTCGCGTCTCAAATGTTTCACCGTCTCCTCTAAATCTTTCGGCTGCAATATTTTCCTTCTTGCACGCTTCGATTTGTGCGTTTCGAATCTGCTCATGTAAATCATTATGAACTGTCACCACCAAAGCACGCACTCGAATCGGTTTCTCCCTTTCCTTTCGACTTAACGCGTCAGCTACCACGTTCGCCTTTCCTGGATGATAACGAATTTCGCAGTCGTAATCACTCAAGAGTTCAACCCATCGACGTTGCCTCATATTCAACTCCTTTTGATCCAATATGTATTGTAGGCTTCTATGATCAGTGAATATTGTACACTTCGTGCCATACAGATAATGTCTCCAAAGTCGCAGAGCAAAAACCACAGCGCCCAATTCCAAGTCATGGGTAGTCTAGAGGCATACAGATAATGTTCTCCTCATTCTTCCTTAATTGTCTAGAGGCATATGTGATCTCCTTTTCACGTTGCATAAGAACAGCACCGTATCCTTGAAGAGATGCATCGCAATAAACAACAAAGTCTTCACTTCCTTCAGGTAACGATAAGATCGGCGCACTACAGAGTTTCATCTTCATGGTTTGGAAAGCTTCTTCTTCGTCATCGCCCCACACATACGGTTTATTCTTCTGAGTTAGCTTAGTTAATGGTTTCGATATCAAAGAGAATCCTTCAATAAACCTTCGGTAGTAGCCAGCCAAACCTAGAAATTGTCGCACTTCAGTTGGAGTAGTCGGAGCATTCCAATTCTTGATGGCTTCGATCATTGCAGGATCAACATGTACTCCACTTTTATCAATCACATGTCCGAGAAATTGTACAGAATTAAGCCAAAAATCACACTTTGAGAATTTAGCGTACAACTTTTCGTTCTTTAACAAGTTTAAGATAATCCTTAAGTGTTCGGCATGCTCTTCATTGCTCTTGGAGTAGATTAGATTATCATCTATGAAAACGATCACGAATTTATCAAGATACGGCTTACAAATGAGATTCATTAAATCCATGAATACAGCAGGTGCATTAGTCAAACCAAAAGGCATAACCAGAAACTCATAATGACCATAACGAGTTCTAAACGCCGTAATAGGAATATCTTCCTCACGTATGCGAAGTTGATGGTAACCAGAACGAAGAACAATCTTGGAGAAAACACGAGAACCTTGAAGTTGATTAAATAAATCATCAATTCTTGGAAGCGGATAACGATTCTTGATCGTTAGCTTATTCAGCTCTCGATAATCAATACACATACGAAATGAACCATCTTTCTTCTTAACGAATAAGACAAGAGCTCCCCAAGGTGACGAACTCGGTCGTATAAAACCTTTATCAGATAGCTCTTGCAATTGCACAGATAACTCCTTCAGCTCGGATGGGGCTAAACGATATGGCGCACGAGCCACGGGTGCAGCACCAGGAATCAGTTCAATTTGGACTTCTACTTGCCTTGGAGGCGGAAGTCCAGGCAAATCTTCCGGAAACACTTCAGGAAAGTCACGGATGACAGGAACATCTTCGGCACGTTTCTCCTTCGATTCCTTCTCCAATACTTTAGATAGGAATAACTCACAACCTCTTTCGATATACTTACGAGCCTTAATGTACGAAACGATTTTCAGTCATGAATTACGTTGATCACCTTCGATAACCATGGTCTTGTCATCCAAGGGAATCCTAACTTTCTTTTCTCCACACAAGATAGACGCGTTATACTTGGTTAACCAATCCATTCCAATAATAATATCAAAACTTCCCAATTCGACAATCATCAAGTCTATTTTGAAAATACGGTTCAAGAGATTAAGAGAACATCATAGGAGCGCACGATTGGTACTCACTAATTTACCATCAGCTAGTTCTACCTCATAACTCGCGTCTAATTCGACCGGTTTGATATCAATTAAGGTACTAAAACTTGTAGACACAATGCTTTTTTCCACACCAGAATCAAATAAAGCTGTAGCATAACGGTTGTTCAGTAAAAACGTACCAGTGATAACTTTCGGGTTTTGCTTCGCTTCGGCTTCACCCAACTGATAAGCTTTTCCCTGGTCATCTCCACCACGTGCATTCTTCGGAGGTTGAGGGCATTGGTTCCTCAGGTGTCCTTTACCTTGGCAGTTAAAACACGTCACTCCCTTCTTTCCTGGTCCCCAACAATCTTCAGTCTTGTGACCTAACTTGTTGCACTTCCCACACTTAGCACATTCACCAGTATGAGACTTCTTGCAGCGTTGACATCTGGTTCCCTTATCAGCAGATGCAGTTTTAGTCATCGCATTAGCATTACCCCTCCTTCGGTTTTGATTCCTGTTGTGAGATTGACGGTTATCACCACGATCATCACTATCATTTTCAGCTCTTCTTTTGTTACCTTCAGAAACACCATCAACCTTGTCTTGGATGATTTGACCCATTAGTTGGTAGGCCATACGAACAGCTTCATCAATATTGGCAGGTTTAGATGAGGTCACATCACCACGGATGTTGGTAGGTAAGCCTCGAATATACTGCTCCACCTTCAAGTATTTTTGGTTAACTTTGTTTGGACAAAGTAGAGCAAGTTCATGGAATCTGTTTGTGTATCCATCGATGTCAGTACCCTTCAGTCTCAACTGATATAGTTCCTGTTCTAACCTCTGAATAACACTCCTTGGAAAGAATTCCTTAGTCATCCACCTTCTTACTTCAACCCATGGTGTATCATAAGCAACATCCATACCCATTGATGCCATTCTTCCATTCCACCAAGTTAATGCTCGCCCTTGAAGAGTAGCAGAGGCAAACATCACCTTGTCTCCTTCCTCACTTCCACTAAATCGAATCACGGATTCCAATTTCTCAAACCATTGCATTAACCCAACCGCACCTTCAGTACCCTTAAAAGTTGGAGGCTTGCATTTCATGAACGAGGTATAATTACACTTCTTGTTTTCAGGAATCACTGGTCTATCAGCATCACCAGTTCCAGCACCAGTGATTGAGTCGTTTTCGTAAACCCGAAAGTTATCGTAGTTCCGGCAAGTGTGAAAGGAAATCCGCGTTTATGTCTAAAGTTTGATGCTCGAATAAAAAAAGGTTATGATTTTTATAGTTAAGCTACTGATATTAAAAACTAAATATTAAACGATAAAAGCAACAATTATACTATGAATATTACGATAACGATATCTAAAATAATAATAATGACAATAAAGATGCTAAAATAAACAAATAAAAATAAAACTATTATAATCTCTACATTAAAGTTAAACGATAATAAGGCAACAATACAAAGCTAACTAAATAACGACAAGGAAATAGATAGAGAAACGAACCGAGCGAATAACCGTAGAAATCGAGCTAACATAAAACATAAATCGTTAACAACAATTAAGATGACCGACATTTTAACTAATTAATAAAAATTATATTACTTTTTTTAAAAGCAAATTTTAAACTACATGATAAAAATTTATTTGAACTAATACACCAAATACTCCAAGTCATCACAAAAAAATGAAGTGCTAATCTCCTCTATAAAAAAACGCAGGTTTTCCAAGGAAGTAAAGTGAGGATTTGGAATTTATAATTGTTGCTTATTAAAGTTATCATCCTAACTAAGAAGAAAAAAACAAACCTAGAGAATGAAGATAATGAAGTGATTAAAAATGGAAAGTCATATCTGCCTATACTTCCCTAATTACCAAACGCATCGAGTAAAAAAATGATGGGATGAGGACAGTAAAAATAAAACGCAGGGGAAATATATGTGAGGATAAGATTCTTCAAAACCCAAAGATCTAATCTATATAACAAATAAAATACTGTGAATAATATAAAACAAGATCTCCAAAATCAAAACTGCTATATATAAAACAAAACTAATTACCTTCTTTATCTCAATTAAAAATAACGTAGATAGGAAGTAAAAAAAATACATAATGAGGATAAAGATCTCCGATTAATCTGCTTACCTATTTATCCTTTGAAGAAAATTAAAACGCAGGAAAAAAAATCTAGATAAAAGAAAACAATAAAAGGGAATGTTTAGCTTTTCTCCCCTAGTGTATCATGTACGCAGCCCCAAAAAGAACTAAAGAAAAAAAACTAAACTGCCCACCCAAGACGTAGCATTCAAAAACAATAATAAAGATGTGGTCCTACGCCACCCCCTCTATGCAAAATCTGATCTTTCTTTTTTTATAAATGGGCCTGGGTGCTTGCTGGGCTTCTTTTTCCTTCATTTTTTTGATGCCTGGGCCTGAGTCCATTTTTAGGCTTTGTGTCCTTTTCGTCTTTTGGGCCTTATTGGCTGTTGGGCTTGTTAAATGATCTTGGGCTGTTGGCTTCTTGTTGGGCTGCAGTTCGGGCCTGGTGGGTTTTGTTGTATTAATGGGTCGGTTCGACCCATTTAAATGGTGTCGGGCCGGCCCAATAAAATACAAATGCACCGTCAAACTCGATTTTTCGCGCTTTCTCCATTTCTCGTGCCCGTTTTTGGTCTTTTTCTTCGTTTTGGCCACTTTTCTTCATTATTCTTACCTACAATAATAAATAACACATATAAACGATAAATGCACTAAAAATACCCGTTTTGCTATTTATTATACAAATAATGAAGGGATTAAACACTAAAAATCATGACTAATTCCGTGTTTAACACACCCCTTGAAACTAGGATTTTTAGTCCTTTTTAATGCAATTAATGTTCGTTTTTCCTCGATTCGACTCGAATTTGATTTCCGGTTTAACGTATCGACTTAACTTTGTTTTTGGTAAAATCTATTTTTGGTATTTTTAAACTAACTTAAATCTATTTAATTAAATGAAAACTATTTTAATTAACTATTTAAACTATTAATTTGAAAGTAAACTTTAACTAATTAATAAAACCTAAAAACTTTTAATGAAAATCTATTTTTAAACAAAACTTAATAAATTGAAAACTTATTTTAAATCTAAAATTTAAATGATAATTGAAAACTACTTTTAATTCTATATAAAAGAAAACTTTTTGAAATAAAATAAAAAAAAAGAAATTTAAAACTAATGTAAATTTATAAAAGTAATAAAATTAAAATATTTTTTATCCTTTTTATATTTTATAAAAAAAACTGAATTTAAATAAAACTATTTAATTAATATAAATAAAACTAAACTTTAATTTAACTAATTTTAATTAAAACAAAACTGCCAAATTAAAACTATCCTATATTAATTAAACTGGACCTAAATGAACACTAAAAGAGAATAGAGAAGTTGGTTGGGGCGTTGTACAGTTAAACGAGGGGTCTGGGGTTCGAATCCCAGGACAGACACAATTTGTTAATATTTTTGACTAATTCTTTTTGGAACTATTAATTTGGACAGAATAATACCTCAGACCAATTGGGTCTGAGATAAGCAGCAAAAACAATTAAAAAGCACAGATAGCAAAAAAAAGAAACAGATAGCAATCCAAATTAAAGCAGACTGAATAAAAAGAAAATGATAACAAATAAGCCAAATAAGCAGTGACAATAAGCAATTCCTAAATACCCAATAAGCTGAATCTAAAAATCTAGCTAAACGAAAAATAAGCTAAAACAAATAAAGCTAATAATAAATAAGCTACTAATCAATAAGCTCCTAAAAACAGATATAAGCTACTACGAAACCCAAAATCAGATTCTATTAACCAGATCGAAAACTATCAGATTAACCAACTAAACAGGATAGTAAACATAAACGAAAACCAAATAAGCTACTAGTAACACGCATAATCAAATTCAGCAAATAAGTAAACATCAAATTCCCAATAATAACAAGATAAAAAACAGATTTAAAATATCAGATAAACTCAACAGAAACTCTATATATAAAAAAATAAGCAGATAATTCAAGCAGTCCAAACACCAAATAAATGATTAAAACCTAAGCATAAAATTATAAATAAGAAGCTTAGAACCTTTTGTAGAAATCCATTGGGAAGAAGACAAGGCGCTGAGCCGTCTTATTAACCGAAAATAAACGAACCACACCACCTTATATTCAACCTTCGAACATCAATTCCAGGCCTCGAACCAAATAGTAGTAAACCGAACAGTAACCTTTTTTTTGTTTATTATTTTCCAGTGGGGAAAATAATATTACTTCCTTTATTTATTTTTTATTTTTTTTATATCATAACACTAACAAGAACAGTTCCAGAAACAATAATTTAGATTAAAATAAATCGAACTTGCAGGAAAATAAATGGAGAGACTAATCTTAAACTATTTTTCATTAATTAAAAAGAGATATTACAAAACTAAAATTGAAAGAGATTACAAGATTAAAATCCTAAATCTATTTTACTGAAAAATTAAAATAAACAAAAGTGCCCAAATTACATGATTGAGGGGGGTTTTTATAGGAGAACCCCCAGAAACCCTAATCTTGGCTTCGTTTGTAAGCAATCAATCTCAATCGTTGATTTGATCATTCATCTTCTCTTTCTTCAATTTTCTTGATCATACGGCTGAAAACAGCCCTTGTAGCCACGGATTGCAATGTTGTCACTTTGTTGTGCTAGTTGTGTTTCTTCCTTGGTGAAGTAGCATGATTTGATTGGTGAAAAGGGTTTTGGTGAGGTAGATGAGCCAATCACATCCAAGGATATGGCCATGTAGGATCAAGGATGAGGACCACTGATGAGTGTTTGGTGCGATTTTTATGGGGAATTAATCCAAACACGTGTGAATCACACGTTTGGATTAAAAGCCCTAATTTTTACTCATGATTTTTTTACTGATCCGAAAATTAGGGTTTGGAAGGAGATGGTTGCGTTTTTCATTTGGAGAAGAAATGTGGGTGAGAGTACCTCGTTTGTATCGAAGTGTAAATGGGGAAAAGGGGTAAACGGTTTGATTTTATTTATTTTGGGTGAGTTGGGTAAGTGGAAAACACGTGGAGGGATTGGGGTAAATAAGGGTTACGTGTGGGGTGAACGAGGGTTGACTTGGTCAAGTAAAAACAATGAAAATTCGTTTCTTACTTTCATCTCATGGGCTTAAGCCCAATTCTCTTTTCATTTCGTTCAAGCAAATGGGCTTTGGATACTTTCCAGCCGTCCCAAATAATTTCCAAATATTGGGCTTTTACTTTGGGCTTAATTTTCAAATTGTATCCGTATTTATCCCATAAATGGGCTTTAAAGCCCATTAACCGGATGTGGGACCCACTTGGCCCAATAACTTCAAAAAGATTTAATCCGCTAAAGTCGAGCTCGATTTCGGCTTTCTCGATCATTTTCTTCAAATTTAAGTTGACTTAGCCGGTTTTCGTGATCTTGGCACATTTTTTGTCTTTTGATCTTCTCTTCGACTATTTCTTGACTTTTTCTTCGACATTTGACCGTGAAATCCCGTGTTTTCTCTTCTTTTGATCATTTGTACCTATTTAACACACAAAACATAAAACCACGCGTAATTCTGACATTTAAGACATTAAACACATGATTAGGTCTTGTTTTTCCTTGATTTTAGTGGCAAAAGGATAAGTGTTTACACACTTATTAAATCCCCTACACTTGACCATTGCAATGACCCCATGCAATGCATAGTTTTAAAGCACGAAGTTACATTTTTCTCATTATTAACCCATCTCGGCCTTTATTATAATTACTACTACTACTACGACGAAAAGATAAAAACTTAAAAGGTAACAAAAGTTAAAATGATAACTTGGAAATTATTCGATGGAGGAAACTCGTTAAGAAGTCTAAGACTTAAATTAGGGCTTTGGTGTCATGAATATTAATCACCCTCAAGTTTCACGTTCCCCATGCAAAGCTTAAAAACGAGATCATTGTTACTACAAGTTAGCACAACTAACAATTACTCATGTGGTTTAATTAATCACTTAGACCCCCTTATTCCTACGGTGTATCTCTTGTATTTTATTTTTGTCTTGAATGATCACGAGGATGCATTTTTGACTTATTTCGATAATTTATTAAGGCCGAAAATAAAGTGGGACGATTTAATCAATAGTTAGCTAAAGGACAAAATCTTTTAAAACTGCTTCTCGAAACCTCAAAAAGTTCATATCTTGGCATAACTCGTTTCACGATTTGAGACCTTTCTCGGACCGATATTTGGCTTGTACTTCAAACTTCAAATCTTGAGAGACGATCTTGAAATTATGGTCTTCTCTTCATTTTGGTATACATCTTCATAAGGAGTGAAAGATGCTTCAAACGTTGACCACGACTTCTTCATTTATCCTCTTCTTTATTTAGGATTTTGATATACAATGATCCGCCTCCTTTTCGGACTAGGATCTATTTATCCTCATACCTTGTTAGGGTCTTTTTGGATAGACTTCTCCATGATCTTTAGGGGAGTAATTGCTTCTCGTCGTGTGTCTTGATCCATCATATTGATTTGGATTCATGATCTTCACAATCTCTTAGGATCTTAAGCAAAAAAAGTAAATCCTCATGCCTTGTGAGGGCCTTTTTGGACTCGGGTATCCTCATGCCTTGTTAGGGCCTTTTTGGATAAGCCAATCTTCGCGTCCCATTTCAATAAGTTATGCCTTGGCTATGAACTCTAATTAATACCGAGCAACTTTTAAACGATCTTGTGATAGAAGCTAAGTAACCTTTTAAATCGTACAACCTTATTTATTGCAAATATATTTATTAATAAGTGATGGGAGAAAAAGCTCATAACTAACTCACATAAGTTAATGAAAGAATACCAAACTTATAATTAACTCTATCATCTCTCGTTCTCCACAATTTAAAATCTCAAAGAATGAGACTCGTGGATGCTTAGCCTAATAAACCTATCAAGGTCCATATGGTTAAGGATACTAGCTAGAGTAAACTTGGATAAGTAAACTCGGGTTGAGTCAAAATATTCACGACGGGCCTAATATATCAAAGACATCTAAACTTGTTAAAACCATTTTATTTATTTATTTATTTTTTTTAACTTTATTCTTGAAATGGAAATTATTACGATGCGATAATAAAAGGAAAGAAATTAAATAAAAATACTAGGCCAAAATAGATCAAAAATTCGAAAAACGCTGAAAAATTTTTAAATTTTCCGGTTAAATGGGGTCAAATTCATGGAAAAGCCCACTAAAATTCGATAGAAGTCCCCCCTACACTTAATATAAACATTGTCCTCAATGTCTAAGCATGTGGGAGAATAAACTCCCCTACACTTAGGACATTGAGTACGTTGTTTAAAATCGAGTTAAGGAAGGGACAACTAAAGTGATTACATTTATTCGTTTTATTTATATACAAGTATCACAATAGTTTTGATAGAACCGGGTACACGGGAACACGGGATCACGGGTCGTGTCAAAAGTACCAAAAGTGGATCATCAAAGCACATGTCCCTGCACACAATAACCACACACAAACAACCTACTTGGCTCCCCCCTACACTTATTGGTGGACAATGGATGAAGGTGAAAAAGGGTGGAAAGGATGGTAAAGGTAAAAATCTAACCTAGTTATACGATGCTTGATTTATTTATCACGAGTCTCTAGCTCGACTCGATTTCCCGAACTAATTCAAGGGAAATGTGGAGAAGGATGGAATCATCTCGTGAGAGATGTCCTCTCCATAGTACAACTTAACCCGTTGGCCATTCACCTTAAAGTTGGGCCCATTTGGTTGGGATAACTCAATGGTGCCATAAGGGAAGACTTGGGCCACGGTGAATGGACCGGACCAACGGCTCTTAAGTTTACCCGAAAAGATTTTCAACCGAGAGTTAAATAGTAAAACTTGATCACCAACATGGAACTCTTGGTTTTTAATCTTGGAATCATGAATGAGCTTAGTCTTCTCTATGTAGATTAATGAATTTTCATAAGCCTCATTCCTAAGTTCATTGAGTTCATCGAGTTGGATTTTCCTATGATCACCGACTTTGTTTATGTCAAAATTAGCCCATTTCAAGGCCCAATAAGCCTTATGCTCCAACTCAATGGGGAGGTGGCACGCCTTTCCGTACACAAGGAGATAAGGGGTACAACCTATAGGTGTCTTATAAGCGGTACGGAAAGCCCACAAAGCATCGTCTGATTTATCGGCCCATGAGGCACGATGCTCTCCCACGGTTCGCTCTAAGATTCTCTTAAGACCACGGTTAGAAACCTCTGCTTGTCCATTAGTTTGAGGATGATACGCGGTGTAAAGTCGGTGATTGACACCATACTTAGCCATGACTCGTGCAAATTGATCATTACAAAAATGAGTCCCGCGATCAGTAATAATAGCACGAGGCACACCGAATCGAGCAAACAATTGTTTCAAGAAGTTAACAACCACCCTCGCATCGTTAGTAGGTAAAGCCTTTGCTTCAACCCATCTTGATACGTAGTCAACGGCTACGAGGATGTACTTGTTTCTCTTCGATGATGGAAACGGCCCCATAAAGTCGATGCCCCATACGTCAAAGATTTCACATTCTTGGATGAAATTTTGAGGCATCTCATCATTATGTGTGATCTTTCCTTGCCTTTGGCAAGCATCACAATGTTTAACCATTTCATGTGCATCATGATAAATGGAGGGCCAATAGAATCCGGAGTCAAAAACTTTTTTTGCTGTGTAATTAGGACCAAAGTGACCACCGGTAGGTCCTTTATGGCAAGCTTTAAGGATTTGTAAAGCTGCCGGCCCATCAACACATCGACGAATGATTAAGTCCGCACATTGCTTGAAAAGATAAGGGTCGTCCCAATAGTACGTTTTAACGTCCTTGAAGAATTTTTTCTTTTGTTGGGACGATAACCCTTCGATAAGAACACCACCCGCCAAATAGTTTGCAATGTCCGCAAACCATGGGGTATCATCAAGATTGGAATTAATAGACATTAAGGTCTCAAGGGGAAAGGATTCATTAATCTCTTGATTTGGAGATTCCCCTTGATAAGGATCCTCAAGTCTACTAAGGTGATCCGCGGCTAGGTTTTCCGCTCCTTTTTATCACGAATTTCGATTTTAAATTCTTGTAGGAGCAAAACCCAACGAAGGAGTCTTGGTTTAGCATCTTGCTTGGTCAACAAGTATTTCAAGGCGGAATGGTCGGTGTAAACGATGGTGGTGGAAAGCACAAGATAGGGGCGGAATTTCTCAAAAGCATACACTACAGCTAAAAGCTCTTTTTCGGTAGTGGTATAATGCAATTGAGCCCCCGTCATTGTCTTACTAGCATAATGAATGGGTTGGAAATGTTTGTTAACTCGTTGACCTAAAACCGCTCCTACCGCGAAATCACTAGCATCGCACATGAGCTCGAAAGGTAACTCCCAATTTGGAGAGACTAAGACCGGTGCCTTAGTTAATTTACCTTTAAGAAGTTCGAAAGAGTCGAGACATTCTTGAGAGAAGATGAAAGGAGCATCCTTTTCTAAGAGATGAGTCATTGGACGAGCTATTTTCGAGAAATCTTGGATGAAACGTCGATAAAATCCCGCATGGCCTAAAAAACTTCTAACTCCTTTGACGGTGGTAGGCGGAGGTAACTTAGCAATGACGTCAACTTTAACACGGTCGACTTCGATACCGGCTTTGGAAATTTTATGACCGAGGATGATGCCTTCTTTTACCATGAAATGGCATTTTTTCCAATTAAGAACGAGACGAGTGTCTTCACACAGTTGGAGCATACGTTCTAAATTAGCAAGGCAAGAAGAGAAAGAATCACCATAGACCGAGAAATCGTCCATAAAGACTTCCATAGTTTCTTCAACCATGTCATGAAATATCGCCATCATACACCTTTGGAAAGTCCCGGGAGCATTGCATAAGCCGAAAGGCATTCTTTTGTAAGCAAATGTTCCATAGGGACAAGTGAATGTGGTTTTCTCTTGGTCTTTTGGATCGATAGGGATTTGAAAATATCCGGAAAAGCCATCTAAGAAACAATAGAAATCATTACCCGCTAAACGCTCGAGCACTTGATCCATGAAAGGAAGAGGGAAATGATACTTACGAGTGGCATCATTGAGTTTACGATAGTCGATGCAAACTCGCCAACCCGTTACGAGTCGAGTAGGAATCAACTCGTTGTTTTCATTGGGAACAACGGTGATTCCGCCTTTCTTAGGCACACAATGGACGGGACTAGCCCATGGCGAATCCGAGATAGGGTAAATCATTCCGGCATCTAGAATTTTGATAACTTCTTTCTTAATGACTTCATGAATTTTTGGATTAACCCTTCTTTGATTTTGGATTGCGGGTTTAAAGTCATCTTCCATGAGAATTTTATGAGTACAAAAATTAGGATCAATTCCGCGAATGTCGGAGATTTTCCAAGCAATTGCTTTCTTATGATTCTTAAGCACATCGATAAGTCGGGATTTTTCATCTTCTTTTAAGTCCTTAGCAATAATGACGGGCAACTTATTATCCTCCTCTAAGAAAACGTACTCTAGATGAGACGGTAAATCTTTAAGCTCTAAATCCGGCGGATTGTCAATGGAAGGCTTGGTCAAAGTAGGATCATCGTTTGTAACTTCTTTAGGAGTAGGTGTAGAAATATTGTCCTCATTGAGAAGTCTCTCAATAGTACGAATGTCTTCATCCCAATTGGTGGGAGAATTATCATAGTTAATCTCGAGAGGACCCAAGCTAGCTTCAAAATCATCTAAGTCACTTTCTCCAAATGGAGTCAATGAAGGAGCAATAGAAGCTACGGTCTCAACATGAGGTAAAGGAGAAATCCCGCTCTTACAAGCCTCGTGAAAATGTTCTTCGCATGCTTCGTCGAGCACATCGATGAAATTCACGGATTTGGGCTCATCGGGAAGTTTGGAAAGTTTACCCATGTTAAAGACGATTTTGTCATCCCCGACCCTCATGATAAGTTCACCCGCGGCTACATCAATTAATGTACGCCCGGTTCTCAAGAAGGGTCGTCCCACAATTAAGGGAACACGGGGATCCATTTCATAGTCGACTACGACGAAATCGGCGGGAAAAGTGAATTTGTCGACTCCTACAAAAAGATCCTCGGCTATCCCCACCGGATAAGCAACCGTACGGTTAGCTAATTCCAATGTCATACGAGTGGGGACTAGCTCGGGTAAAGATAATTGTTTCCACACGGACAATGGCATAAGATTGATACTCGCTCCGAGATCCGCCAAGGCCATACAATTCTCAACACCCGGAAAATTACAAGGAATAAGGAATCGACCGGGATCTCCTAACTTAACCGGTAATTTTCTCAAAAGAACCGCGGAACAATTCTCATTCAATTGGGTATTGGCAATATCAAGCAAATTTTCCTTATCACTTAAAAGATCCTTAAATATCTTAGCGTACTTAGGCATGTGAGCGAGCGCCTCGGCAAAGGTGATATTAAAATTCAATTGTTTGAACATTTTTAGGAAGTTCGAAACTTGAATATCATCCTTATTCTTCAATTTCTCTTTCCACAACCTTGAGGGATAAGGTATATTGGGTTGAGATGAAGGATTTGGAGGATTGCTCACTCACATCCTTTGGAGGAGGAGGAGGAGTAGAAATAGAAGGTGAAAGAACCTGTTTTGGAACCGAAGGTGTGGTAGAAAATTTGGGTATCGGTGGAACATAAGGTGTAGACGAATGCATAACGGGAGGTATGTCACAAGTGGAAGAAGAAGGAGGTTGTGTTGAAGAATAAGGTATCTCGGGTCCTTGGTTAGGTGGGGAAGGTTCAACGGTGGTCTTACCGCTCCTAGTAGTGATAGCATTAACATTAGCCCTAGGATTTGTCACGGTGTTTGAGGGAAGGGTACCTTGGGGACGAAAGGTTTGAATCATAGTCAAAAACTTCTTATCGGTTGATTCTTGCATCTCTCTCATTATTCGTTCATGGTCGGATAATTTTTGTAAAACCAAGTCCATTTGAGGATTATGCATGTTCATTTGATTATAACCTTGATTAGGAAAACCTTGGTTTTGATATTGATTAGAACCTTGATTAAATCCTTGATTTTGAAAACTTTGGTTATTATATCCTTGATTATTTAACCCTTGGTTTTGCCCTTGAAAATTCCCTTGATTTTTATTAAAACCCCGTTGATTAGTATTTCCTTGAAAATTACCCCGTTGAGGACCTTGGTTCCTATTTTGGGCGGGTGGGGGTGGTCTTTGTGGTGCTACAAAACCCGGGGGAGCCAAATAGTTATTAGACTTGTAAGACAAATGGTTAACATCAACATTTGGTTTGAATTGAATCCGATCAATTTCATTGTTATTATAAGCATAAACTTCTTGTTGATCATTGTAAACCTTGTCACAATTAAAGTATGAATGTGGTCCACCACAAGTCTCACACGTTTCACTTTTTTCTTTCACGGCATGCACATGTGTAGTGAGGGCGTCGGTTCTTAGAGCAAGGTTTTTCACAATTGAAGTAAGCTCCTTAATTTGATCATTCACCTCATTATTACTCGTACTAGCACTTGCCATATTAGCCCTAACACTTTTGGTTTGCACTTTTGCCTTGTTCTCAATAATGGCCCAAGCCTCTCATGGTTTTCACAAGGATATTGCCCCCGCGGCACTATTAAGTGAGTCTTGGTCGTTTAGAGTTAAACAATTATAAAACGTGTTGATTTGATGCACTTTAGTAAACCTGTGTTGTGGACATTTTCTCAAAAGATCTTTAAAACGATCCAAAGACTCACTAAACATTTCCCCATATTGTTGCTCAAAGTTGATTATTTCATTCCTTAAGGACGTGGTCCGTGATGGTGGGAAAAAGTAGTTAATGAACTTGGTCTCTAAGTCGATGCATGTGGTAATACTTTGGGGTGGTTCCTTATCAAGCCAAATTCGGGCTTGTCCCTCGAGGGAAAAAGGAAAAAGTTGGAGGCGAACGGCCTCTTGTGGCACCTCATTGTATTTGACGGTATTAGCTAATTGGATGAAACGTTTGATATGAGCGTGTGGGTCATCTTTAGTACGGCCTAAAAATGGTGTAGCGGAAACCATTTGAATAAAACCCGATTTAAGTTCGAAATGATTAGCTCCAATATTTGGCACCACAATCGCGTCATCGTTTCCTTCGACGTGAGATTTTAGAATCTCAATCATTGGTCGATTATCCGTTGCCATCGTATTGTCGAAAGCTTGATTCTCGGGATCGGCTTTAATGACGGTCTTTTTGTTTTTCTTCTTCTTCTTTTTAGAAGAATTAGAAGTATTTGGTACACCAATCGGTATGTATGTATGCGCGCGAGTGAGCATACAATTAAAACTTTGGAATGAGGTAGGTGACCTTGGTCGACTTTGAGAGGAAAAGGATTTTCCCTCTCGAGGAGCAATATGAAAAGGTTACAAAAATATATACGTAAATACTACTTGAGTTGGCAAACCAATAATCGGTCGTCCCTCTCAATATACGCACAAGCAAGCGGGGAAACGAGGTGGCACAAAGCACTTAAAAACCTTTTTCCTTAGACGGCCTTTTATAGCGCGTCGCCTTATACCCACCTTATAGTTTGTATATGTCGAGTTCAAACGTCTTACTAGTTTTTATCTATTTTGCCCTTTTTTTCGTTATGGATGCGACTACAATAGTTAGGTGATGTAATCCCAACTAAGGCTTATTTGAAAAGTAGGTAATTTATTGTGCTACGTAATATATTATAGTAAAAGAAAAAATCTTTTTGTATTTTTTTAGAAAAATATATATTCACAAGAAAAATCGAAAGAAATCGAAATAAAAATTAACACTAATACGTAATATTTTTGGTGTAATACTTTTAGGAAAAAGTATTACTTTTGATTTTTTAAATTTTTTTGGTGCAATTCTTAGGAAAGAAATTGCTTTTGTGATTTTTTTAATTTTTTGTATTTTTAAGTTTTTGATTTTTTTAGATTTTTGATTTTGTTGCAAGAAACGTAACGTTCAAAGGATGAACGGATCCCAAAATCCAAACGTCTTCACGAAAAAATCGTCAATCGTACGAGCGAAGCGGCAGCGGCGCCAATTTGAAACTAGGATTTTTAGTCCTTTTTAATGCAATTAATGTTCGTTTTTCCTCGATTCGACTCGAATTTGATTTCCGGTTTAACGTATCGACTTAACTTTGTTTTTGGTAAAATCTATTTTTGGTATTTTTAAACTAACTTAAATATATTTAATTAAATGAAAACTATTTTAATTAACTATTTAAACTATTAATTTGAAAGTAAACTTTAAATAATTAATAAAACCTAAAAACTTTTAATGAAAATCTATTTTTAAACAAAACTTAATAAATTGAAAACTTATTTTAAATCTAAAATTTAAATGATAATTGAAAACTACTTTTAATTCTAGATAAAAGAAAATTTTTTGAAATAAAATATAAAAAAAAAGAAATTTAAAACTAATGTAAATTTATAAAAGTAATAAAATTAAAATATTTTTTATCCTTTTTATATTTTATAAAAAAAACTGAATTTAAATAAAACTATTTAATTAATATAAATAAAACTAAACTTTAATTTAACTAATTTTAATTAAAACTAAACTGCCAAATTAAAACTATCCTATATTAATTAAACTGGACCTAAATGAACACTAAAAGAGAATAGAGCAGTTGGTTGGGGCGTTGTACAGTTAAACGAGGGGTCTGGGGTTCGAATCCCAGGACAGACACAATTTGTTAATATTTTTGACTAATTCTTTTTGGAACTATTAATTTGGACAGAATAATACCTCAGACCAATTGGGTCTGAGATAAGCAGTAAAAACAATTGAAAAGCACAGATAGCAAAAAAAAGAAACAGATAGCAATCCAAATTAAAGCAGACTGAATAAAAAGAAAATTATAACAAATAAGCCAAATAAGCAGTGACAATAAGCAATTCCTAAATACCCAATAAGCTGAATCTAAAAATCTAGCTAAACGAAAAATAAGCTAAAACAAATAAAGCTGATAATAAATAAGCTACTAATCAATAAGCTCCTAAAAACAGATATAAGCTACTACGAAACCCAAAATCAGATTCTATTAAGCAGATCGAAAACTATCAGATTAACCAACTAAACAGGATAGTAAACATAAACGGAAACCAAATAAGCTACTAGTAACACGCATAATCAAATTCAGCAAATAAGTAAACATCAAATTCCCAATAATAACAAGATAAAAAACAGATTTAAAATATCAGATAAACTCAACAGAAACTCTATATATAAAAAAATAAGCAGATATTTCAAGCAGTCCAAACACCAAATAAATGATTAAAACCTAAGCATAAAATTATAAATAAGAAGCTTAGAACCTTTTGTAGAAATCCATTGGGAAGAAGACAAGGCGCTGAGCCGTCTTATTAACCGAAAATAAACGAACCACACCACCTTATATTCAACCTTCGAACATCAATTCCAGGCCTCGAACCAAATAGTAGTAAACCGAACAGTAACCTTTTTTTTGTTTATTATTTTCCAGTGGGGAAAATAATATTACTTCCTTTATTTATTTATTTTTTTTATTACTTTTTTATATCATAACACAAACGAGAACAGTTCCAGAAACAATAATTTAGATTAAAATAAATCGAACTTGCAGGAAAATAAATGGAGAGACGAATCTTAAACTATTTTTCATTAATTAAAAAGAGATATTACAAAACTGAAATTGAAAGAGATTACAAGATTAAAATCCTAAATCTATTTTACTGAAAAATTAAAATAAAGAAAAGTGCCCAAATTACATGATAGAGGGGGGTTTTTATAGGAGAACCCCCAGAAACCCTAATCTTGGCTTCGTTTGTAAGCAATCAATCTCAATCGTTGATTTGATCATTCATCTTCTCTTTCTTGAATTTTCTTGATCATACGGCTGAAAACAGCCCTTGTAGCCACGGATTGCCATGCTGTCACTTTGTTGTGCTAGTTGTGTTTCTTCCTTGGTGAAGTGGCATGATTTGATTGGTGAAAAGGGTTTTGGTGAGGTGGATGAGCCAATCACATCCAAGGATATGGCCATGTAGGATCAAGGATGAGGACCACTGATGAGTGTTTGGTGCGATTTTTATGGGGAATTAATCCAAACACGTGTGAGTCACACGTTTGGATTAAAAGCCCTAATTTTTACTCATGATTTTTTACTGATCCGAAAATTAGGGTTTGGAAGGAGATGGTTGCGTTTTACATTTGGAGAAGAAAGGTGGGTGAGAGTACCTCGTTTGTATCGAAGTGTAAATAGGGAAAAGGGTAAACGGTTTGATTTTATTTATTTAGGGTGAGTTGGGTAAGTGGAAAACACGTGGAGGGATGGGGGTAAATAAGGGTTACGTGTGGGGTGAATGAGGGTTGACTTGGTCAAGTAAAAACAATGAAAATTCGTTTCTTACTTTTATCTCATGGGCTTAAGCCCAATTCTCTTTTCATTTCGTTCAAGCAAATGGGCTTTGGATACTTTCCAGCCGTCCCAAATAATTTCCAAATATTGGGCTTTCACTTTGGGCTTAATTTTCAAATTGTATCCGTATTTATCCCATAAATGGGCTTTAAAGCCCATTAACCGGATGTGGGACCCACTTGGCCCAATAACTTCAAAAAGATTTAATCCGCTAAAGTCGAGATCGATTTCGGCTTTCTCGATCATTTTCTTCAAATTTAAGTTGACTTAGCCGGTTTTCGTGATCTTGGCACATTTTTGATCTTTTGATCTTGTCTTCGACTATTTCTTGACTTTTTCTTCGACATTTGACCGTGAAATCTCGTTTTTTCTCTTCTTTTGATCATTTGTACCTATTTAACACACAAAACACAAAACCACGCGTAATTCCGACATTTACGACATTAAACACATGATTAGGTCTTGGTTTTCCTTGATTTTAGTGGCAAAAGGATAAGTGTTTACACACTTATTACCCCTACACTTAAAACGTTGCTTACCCCCAAGCAACTATTATCAAAAACGTTAAGTTCAAAAACAATTAAAATCTACTTTATTCGAAATTGCTGAAATAAAATAAAAATCCATAGTGACCCGCCATGCTCGACTTTTTATTCAAGGTATAAGGATCATAGAACGGGAAACACGCAAACTGGGTGTCTCTAGGGAATAAATATCGTCATCCTCTTTTTATTACTCCCAACTAAGCTAAAATTCCTTGTGCAAACGTTTTGGCAAAATGCTAACACTACTTATACTAATAACCTATGTAAATATAAATCTTCACTCCTATAATTATAAAGACTAGGCAAGTGTGTTCATTTTTAAATTTTTGATCGTTCAAATCGACATTTGTTATGGTTGCTAATCATCTAAGTGGAATATTAGTCTCACCGTGTATCACGAGATTTTAGAATCAAAAATGGCCTTTCTCATGTAGCGGCTTTCTTCTCGGGACATCCCAACCTCATCGGTTAAGTGCCCGGGCTTTTGACACCCCACGGAGAATAGTACCGGGATCGGCGGGATTTTAAAATCAAAGATCTTGAAATCACCGCTAAACTAATAAAAGACACTTAGACGAAAAAACAACGACGGTAATTAGAGAATGAAGATTCAAAGGAGAGATCACTCCATGTAGCGACTTTCTTCTCAGCTTGTCCTTTAGCAAAGCTTAGGAGGCTAGGTTTTTACACCCTCGAGAATAGTATCGGAGCTCACGGGACCTTTGACTTCTACATTCTCAATTACCGTCTAAACTCTTACAAAAAATTGACGAATTTTAGTTCAACTTCGGATTTAAATTTGAGAAAAAGCAAGTTTCTCACAATTATAATTGAAACAACAAAAACATAAAACTCTTATTCATATTTATTTTATTTTTCTTATTCTTTTTTTTCAACATATTTATTTACGCAACATTATTTCAAATTTAAGAAAGTATACTTTCACTCAAATTTAAATAAAAAGTTGAACTAGGACTCTATATCAAAATTGCATAAGAATTTATTTTTGCATAACAACACAATTTTTAACGTTCAAAGGCTTGAAAAGAAAACACACTTATTTAGTCTAGTTATAATCTAGGAGGAAAAAGCCATAGGTTACTCATATAAGCTCTAAAGAGAACCAACTACTCCACGTTTAGCATTTTTATTTGCACAATTCCTAAAAGATTAGTCTAAAAGTTAAGGGAGCAGCCAGATAAACACTCAGGCAGAGTCAGGATCCCCTTTGTTCTTGCCTACGGGACAAGTCAATCATGCACGGTCAAAAACGTTTTATTATTATTAATAAAATAAAATAAAATAAAAACAGACATTTGATCAAAATAGGATGCTAGAGGGCAAACAAGTAGGCATGAATATGATCCATATGATATAAAACCCCCTACACTTAGAACCGAACATTGGCCTCAATGTTCAAAAGTGATAAGGTGCTACCCCTACACTTAAGAACACAAAAGGCTAATGCTAGAATTCCAAGTGTAACAAGGAGAACACAATCAGATATGCATGGATAAAGATGAGAACTGAGTACTCCCCTGATATAGACATGAAGATCGATCAGAGACTGAATGAAGAAGATGATGGAAAACAACAACATCAACCCTCTGAAAGTCTTCTCGATCCAAGGGAACCTGCACACAAAAACAAAGACCAACAAACACACATGGAGAGAAGCACACGCCCCTACACTTATGTTAGAAAATAAATAAAAAGGATAGATCATCGGGTTGCCTCCCGAGAAGCGCTTGTTTTTGTTAACCGAGTCACGAGCCTGACTCGACCCCGAATTAAATGGTCCATGGGGGAGCAAGAGAATCACCACTGGCTCAAAACAGATATGCCAGGGTCAAAGATCTTATCCTCATTACCGGATGAGAATAAAAAAGAAGAATCCACAGTATAAGTGAAGAAAAGTAGAAGGATTCTTATAACATATGAGAAATAGGTATAAAGGCGATCCTTAAGAATACTCGTCTTCGCCAAGGGCGGGAGGGTGGGAGAAAAAGATATCAAAGTGTCACCCGAGGACACTTGATAGAAACTCAAAGCGAGAGTCGATGGGGTAACCGGTAAAACATCACAAGTAATAGCAACATCAACGTCTCCTCCAGGATCAAAACACTCATCCTCATTTCCCGGTATGAAATGAGGAGAGTAAAAGCGATACATCACCCGCTTGGGTGTGTACGCGGTAGGACAGGGTGGCAACATAGTATGAGAAATATCATAAGACATATCTACCACCCGCGTCACCTCTCCAGACCGAATCAAACGGAAGGTAGGGTCAAATCTCTCCACCTCCTCTATGATGGGAGGTGGCATGGCTAACAACGAATGCTCATCAATAGCAGGAGAGTCGGAGCTATCCATGTCCTCAATCCCCTCTTCAAAGAGAGGATTCACCTCACTAGAGATGTAGGCGTCATCAAAATCAAATAAAGGGTTCGAATAAATCTTGAAATTTTCCTTCTGAACGTCTTCATCGGATAGTGACTCGTCATCACTAGAAGTAAAATCATCATCGAGATCAAAAAGGGGATTAGAGAAAGCCAAAGAATCGTCTCCCAAGATGTCGGTGGGAGGTAATGAATCATTACTAGAAAGAGATTCACACTCATCGTCACTATCGGAAGCAACCGTAGGCTCACTTTGGATTGGAATAAGAGTCTCGTCACAAGGAATTGTGATAAGACCCTCATCCCCCATGATGAGAGAGGCATCGGGCTCCGTAGTGGAAGAATCGAGAATAGGAGTGGTAGTCTCACATGATGGACTGAGATCGTAAATATTATCCTCGTCATCATCATAATAAAAAGAACGCACAAGAGGCGGAGTATAATCATTAAGATTAGATACTTGCTCTTGTCGTTGTCGTTGTTGCTCCTCCAATGTCTCGGTCAGTCGAATTAAGCCGTCATGAAGTTTCAAAAGAAGGGCTTGTCTTTCGTCATTCAAAGCATTGATTTGTTGAATTCTCTGAGAGGATTGATGATTGAGGGTGGGATGTGGGGGTTCAAAATTTTGAAAACCATAATAATAGCACGGATGTGGCTCATAATTCATCGGTTGACAATAAGAAGTATCGTGAGGGCCCCCACAATGATTGCAACACGGGTATTGAGAAAAACCCGGTGCATGTTGCGGATAAGGATTGTCATAGACGGGAGGGGGTGAGAAAGTATTGTAAGAGGAGAAGTACGAATTTGTTGAATTGCAAAATGGACAAAATCCAAATTGTGTATTGTCGATATCAAAACCGCACCGCTCACAAGTACACCATTGACATGTTTGAAAACCATGCCATGGTCTCCCACACCGTACGCAAGACGAATCCATGAAGAATTAAAAATAAGAGGGGTTGGGAAAAGAATTAAACACAATAGAGGATAAAGAAGAATATTTTTGGTGTAATACTTTAGGAAAAGTATTACTTTTGGATTTTTTAATTTTTTTGTTGCAATTCTTAGGAAAGAAATTGCTTTTGTGATTTTTTTCATTTTTTTTATTTTTATGTTTTTGATTTTTTTTATGATATATATAGTAATAAAGAAAATAAAATAACATAAGAAAATATTTTTGGTTTTTATAAATTTTATATATTTTTTGGAGTTTTTTTTTTAAAAAAATTTTTAATTATATATATATACAAATACGAAAATAAACTTTCAAAACGAAAGGATCTTCAAGTCACCAACTAAAAACACAACGCCAATGTCGCTACACACAAAGCCGGCAGCGGCGCCATTTGATTGAGTCGTTTTCGTACACCCGAAAGTTATCGTAGTTCCGGCGAAGTGTGAATGGAAATCTGCGTTTATGTCTAAAGTTTGATGCTCGAATAAAAAAGGTTATGATTTTAATAGTTAAGCTACTGATATTAAAAACTAAATATTAAATGATAAAAGCAACAATTATACTATGAATATTACGATAACAATATCTAAAATAATAATAATGACAATAAAGATACTAAAATAAACAAACAAAATTAAAACTATTATAATCTCTACATTAAAGTTAAACGATAATAAGGCAACAATACAAAGCAACTAAATAACGACAAGGAAATAGATAGAGAAACGAACCCGAGCGAATAACCGTAGAAATCGAGCTAACATAAAACATAAATCGTTAACAACAATTAAGATGACCGACATTTTAACTAATTAATAAAAATTATATTACTTTTTTTAAAAGCAAATTTTAAACTACATGATAAAAATTTATTTGAACTAATACACCAAATACTCCAAGTCATCAAAAAAAATGAGGTGCTAATCTCCTCTATAAAAAACGCAGGTTTTCCAAGGAAGTAAAGTGAGGATTTGGAATTTATAATTGTTGCTTATTAAAGTTATCATCCTAACTAAGAAGAAAAAAACAAACCTAAAGAATGAAGATAATGAAGTGATTAAAAATGGAAAGTCATATCTGCCTATACTTCCTAATTACCAAACGCATGGAGTAAAAAAATGATGGGATGAGGACAGTAAAAATAAAACACCGGGGAAATATATGTGAGGATAAGATTCTTCAAAACCCAAAGATCTAATCTATATAACAAATAAAATACTGTGAATAATATAAAACAAGATCTCCAAAATCAAAACTGCTATATATAAAACAAAACTAATTACCTTCGTTATCTCAATTAAAAATAACGTAGGGAGGAAGTAAAAAAATACATAATGAGGATAAAGATCTCCGATTAATCTGCTTACCTATTTATCCTTTGAAGAAAATTAAAACGCAGGAAAAAAATCTAGATAAAAGAAAACAATAAAAGGGAATGTTTAGCTTTTCTCCCCTAGCGTATCATGTACGCAGCCCCAAAAAGAACTAAAGAAAAAAAACTAAACTGCCCACCCAAGACGCAACATTCAAAAACAATAATAAAGATGTGGTCCTACGCCACCCCCTCTATGTAAAATCTGATCTTTCTTTTTTTATAAATGGGCCTGGGTGCTTGCTGGGCTTCTTTTTCGTTCATTTTTTTGATGCCTGGGCCTGAGTCCATTTTTAGGCTTTGTGTCCTTTTCGTCTTTTGGGCCTTATTGGCTGTTGGGCTTGTTAAATGATCTTGGGCTGTTGGCTTCTTGTTGGGCTGCAGTTCGGGCCTGCTGGGTTTTGTTGTATTAATGGGTCGGTTCGACCCATTTAGATGGTGTCGGGCCGGCCCAATAAAATACAAATGCACCGTCATACTCGATTTTCCGCGCTTTCTCCATTTCTCGTGCCCGTTTTTGGTCTTTTTCTTCGTTTTGGCTACTTTTCTTCATTATTCGTACCTACAATAATAAATAACACATATAAACGATAAATGCACTAAAAATACCCGTTTTGCTATTTATTATACCAAAAATGAAGGGATTAAACACTAAAAATCATGACTAATTCCGTGTTTAACAACCAGCATTACCAGCTCCAGTAATCCCAGCTCCAGTATTGCCAGTTCCAGTATTGCCAGCTCCAGTATCGCCAGCTCCACCAGATCCACCGGATCCACCAGCTCCACCAGATCCACCAGATCCACCGGCTCTATTATTCATATTTGCCATAAATGCATTCATAGATACCTGAAATTGATCAGCTACTATAGCACGTAACTGAGTCTCAGTCAACTGTTTTGGCGGCATAATCCTGTTACACAATTCACATCAAAATGAGTATTCATTCAACGCTTGTGATAACAAAACATGAATAACACAAAATAAGAATAGATAGATGAAAAGAAACAAGAATGGATGATAGAATAAAGAATATAAGTTAGACAAGGAACGAAGATTCACGAGGAACGAGTCAAAAGACATGGATTTCTATTGTGACAATCAACATCGTTTGTAAATCACGTATTAGTATTATAATAATCAAATAATAAACATTTATAAATAAATAAATGTAATCCAATATGCTTTAAGCATAAATAATAATTAAATATGTATAACATATATATACTTTTCTTGTTCTCGTCCATTGGCAACTCAGAGGTTTCGCTTGCAGATGTTATAGTCAAAAGATTTCAAAATTTTATTTTTGGAAAATCTTTTCGTTCTCTATAACTTGAGCTCTGATGCCAATCTGTAACACCCCCAATTTCGGGTCATAGCAGCGGAAGGGCCATTGGGTGTTACTATCATGGTTCAATCTCAATATCATAGAAAACGCCTCAAAATGAGTCGTTTTAATAAAACATACATCCATTCATTTGTTTAAAGATAAAACAGTTCACACACGGTCCCGAATAGTTTTAAAGTTTACACAACCAACCAAACGATAAAAGTTTCTTAGAATGGACATAGTTTAGAAAAGCGGGCCAAAACATTTTAATTAAGCAAGCTGCATGAAACTGCCTCCCTTGAGTGCCTCCTTCATGGACCTGAGATAAAACATGCTATAAAGTTAACAAAAATGTTGAGTGAATCTATAGAGTTTAAATTAAATAAACGAACACAATTATTCTGAATAAACCTTCCGTGGTTGACAATCATGTGGATCAGACATAATTATCGTTGTTATTTCATAAGTCTCGTGACATTGAACGTTAACATATATTATTTCAGCCCAACACACCTAGCCAAGTGCGTATATTTCTCTTATACAATTGCATCCGATGTTTCATTACTAGTGCATCACAACACTACGCGATAGCTAGTCGCGACCGGACTGGGTGTCACCCCGATAGATCTATCCATAGTATTAGCGTTCCTTTCGATTAACAATTCATGATTCATGGGTCTTTTAAGGCTAGAGCAAACTTTTATAACAACTTTCATCTAAGCATACAATCGGGTCCTTTGTGTTCAATTTTAAAAGAAAGAGGGTTTAACACAACTTCTCGTTGTACCTTTCATTTATAATAAATGCTTTTCCAATAATAAGGGTTTCCACAACTTCTCGTTGTACCGCTTTTATTTTAATAAAACGAGCATGTTATCCCCCTCGCGGGTTTTATAAAACAAGTAAACATGTTAAAGCGAGGCTATAGACTCACCTTGGTACGATAGTAATAATGTGACGATCGCCGACGATTAGTGATGCCCGTTAAACACGAAGACCGCAACCTACCAAATAAGGCGCGTTCGTTAATAAACGACTCAAGTATAAATAATACTTAAATAATACGAAACTCAATTTCATATAACCATGAAAATCCCGAAAAAATTAACAATATAAGTGTACTTCTATACCCTTTTATTCAATACTATTCTTTTAAACACTTGCACTCTCGACATTGACCTGTCATAAGACGCCAAGTCAACGCAAGTCAAACCATCATTTTACTTCCCTCGGACCAGTAACTAAGTCATTTATATAATGACTTAACACTTGGGTAAGTCACCATGTCCAATAGTGAATACTCAACTCACGCCACACAAGTATTGAACTACGTGTCCAAAATACCAATCAGCATGTACACTCCAAATGTACACACAAATCTAACCTATCTAGACTTGTCCGATTTCGACGAAACTTGGTGAAAAACTCACACATAATATGAATAAGAATCTGTTTAAGTTTCATTCAAAAATATTACTTCTAAGACCTTCTGCCCGACACACCTTCGTGTTATAAAAACCGGACAGTTTTACGCGTTTGACTTGTAAAACCATTTTGACTTATCTAAACAATTCCGTTTGCAAAACCGAAACTCGGGTTTCAAAATAGACTCATGACCTGAGGTTTAGAAACTTACAACAGTCCTTGAACATTTTTAAAACTTACAACAGTCCTTGAACATAGACTCTCCCGGTACACGAATACTAAAACTAGCATAACTTTTCGCTCGTAATGAGTTAGAAGCTCATTCAAGCGGCAAAACGAGCGTCTTGAAGATTACTACAACAATATCACATCATCCCATTTCATAATCAGACCTAAGACTTTCAAAAATACCCTTTTACCTACTGGTCTAAAATGACTAGTTAAAACTCATACCAAATCAATATTTCAACCCATTCCAACAATTTCTATACTCCTAATATCATCCTAATATCATCCTAACACCTTCATCTAACTCCTAACACCCTATAATCATCATCCAAAAATTAACCCACTCAAAATAAATAACATGCAACAACATCCCACTATGAATATAATAATATTAACACATGTTTCACCATAAAAATGGATCAAACAACATGTTATTCATCAAAAATTAAAAGGAAAAATTTAGTGGATGCATGTTGGAAAAATTTATACCAAATTGAAGCTTGTTGAATTTCCAAGATGGGTCTTCTTTTAGATTTGCTTGATTCAAAGTAGAAAATCAAATATTTGGGTGGATTGGGGTTGATGGTGGACGGCCAAGGGAAGAACAAGAGAGAGAGAGTGGACAAAAGTTTTGTTAAATGAATATTTAATGTAATTGTGTTAGTGGAATTTCCTTAAATAGTCCAAAGGTAGGGTAGATTTTGTCATTTAGGCATAATTTTGGTCCAAAATTGCAATTAAATAGTTTACATGGTAGAAAATGTAAATTGTAAATTTTGAAAAGTATTTACGGGGCTCGGGTTTCGTAAAAATACTTTTCGAAAGTTAAAACGCTTGAAAATATAATAACAAAGCTTCGACACGACTTAAAACGCAATTAAATCGAAAACGTCGAAAATATAAAATATCGAGACAATCGATAATAAAACGTAAATTTTTGGGCATCCGTCGGTATCGAGATCACTAATAGTTATCGTCATTCGTTAAAACGTAAAACACGAGAAATAAACATTAAATATAATAAAAATATTTTTTTATGATTATTTGAGAATATAATATCGATACCTAACATATTCCTTGTCGGTTTTCATCTAATCGACATTTTTACGCTAGTTTCAAGTCATAACCTTTTCGGTTAGTCGATATGTAAAACCCGCATGCTTTTACCATGCATAGTACCCTTAGGATCGTACGTACTAGTTAAAACTTTCCTAATATAGCATGATTACGATTACGTGTTAGGAGTTTACGTATTACGTACGTGTTAGAACATGATAAGTATTTTATATGCACGATCACCCGTAATAATTATTTAACAATAATTTATCACGAACATGCGATCATGAAATCATGAACGTATTTAAAACACGAACTATTATTAATTACGTATATATATTTATTACGAGCGTAATTAAATATATTAGATCACGGTATTTACGTAACGAGAACATTTAAAACACGAACATAAATAAACACAAACGAGTAACTAAATAACGAGACACGGAACAAGGTACGGGAACCCCATGCGGGGTCCCTACCCGCGGCCAAACAAGGACAATGGGCCAAGCCCATTGTCAATTTTTACTAAAGGGGGGTTAATTAATTTTTCACTACTCAAAATCACTTTACAGAAGATTTCAAGAAAAACCTAAAACCCTCTCTTCCTCCTCTCTTTGTGCCGCCACCCTTAAATCATCATACAAGGTGATTCTTTGATCTTTGATCTTGAAGATTTGTTGATTGTTCATGTTTGTTCTTCATTCTCTTGATCCACGAATTCGGTAAAAACCTTTTAAACCTTTTCTTTTAATTTAATCTTTTTATTAATTATGAACATGTGATGTTTTTATAAAAACATATTAATTAATCATAGATCTAACATGTTTTGGTGATTAATTAAATCAAACGGTCGTTTTAAGGGGTGTTTTGTTTTGGCCGCAGGCTACAACCGACCCAAAGGGGGTTTCGGTTTGCTTAGCCGACCACCACCAAGACCATATGGTCTTGGTTGGTGCGTGTGGGTCCCACGACAGCAAGGGGTACACCGAGTTGGTTCGGGGTACGGTGTCGATTCATGTCCGGTTCATGTTTTTAAGCTTAGATCCGGTTCATGATTTATGTTAGTTTTTTATGTTATGGACTTATGTTAAAATTAAATTAATAAAGATGTGATTAATTTAATAACATGACTTAGGTTATTTAATTATTAATAATCATGAAATTATTTTAACCTAAGTATTTATATTATTAAGACTTATAATTAATTAATTATTTTAAAAACCATGGATATAATTAATTAATTAACATGACTTAGGTTATATTATTAATATTTAATAATACATATTTTAACCTAAGTATTTAATTTATTTAATTAAAAACATGTTATACTTTAATTAAATATTATAACCTATAGTTTAATTAAATTACATGAAATAATTATTAAACTATACAATATATCATATGACTTAGAAAATAATCATGAAAAACACTTAGGCTTATATATTTAGCTTATTTAACCAGCTTATTTCTAATTATGGAAACTTTCTATTTTTAGAAACTTAATTAAGTAAGGCAGCTAATTTATTTATGGAAACCAGCTATTTTTAGAAACTTATTTATTTAAGGCAGCTAATCTATTTATGGAAACTTATTTAATTAAGGCAGCTAATCTATTTATGGAAACTTTCTATTTTTAGAAACTTATCTATTTTAAGCAGTAAATCTATTTTTGGAAACTTTCTATTTTTGGAAACATTCTATTTTTGGAAACTTTCTATTTTTGGAAACTTTCTATTTTTGGTAACTTTCTATTTTTGGAAAATTTCTATTTTTGGAAACTTTCTATTTTAGGAAACCTGCTATTTTTGGAAAGTTACTTATTATTACACAGTAAGTATAATAACACATGAAATATCAGAAATACTTAATCAGAATGAACAGAATATAAGATTTAACACAGTTTAAGGCTTTAAACAGTAAAACATAGTAAGAACATATAAAATAAGCTAAGACATGACATAAAACCAGCTATGTATTTAGTAAGCAGATACTTATTCATGTACGTATTTATGTAGCACTAGTGATTCGGAAGTAGGATTCTCGCAGTTCATCTTTCTCGTTCACTGGACATAAGGTACGGATTCCCGTCCTTTCAGTATTGACATTCTTTCCTTATTAGGATTCCCCGTATGCAGCCAACTGTTTTCCCGTACTATAAGTATGAGTTTGATTGCTTATGTTTAAATATGATTACCTATAGCCATATACATGCATGACCAGTTTCACCTAGTTATGGAGGTACCATAACCATAACATTAGAGGCACTGATGTTATGACTTCACCACGGCGGAGTGATTGCTCGTGGCGTCCCTTCAGCTTTTGGCCATTTATTTATATTTATCATGTGGGGCGTATGGGTGCATCCTAGTTACATGTTTTTATTCAGGATTACATGGTGAATGTGGTGTGTGCCTTGCATCCTTCACAAGGAACTGATCCCTCCTACCCATAAACCAGTATATTAAATTAGAGGCAGCCCCTCTAATTCGTATGATGAGGTCACCCCTCTAATTATTCATGCACGGTGGATTTTCATGACCTATATTGGCTAATGGTAAAATATGACAAACAGTTTTTATAAGATAAACATAAGACTTTCAAACTATAAAACCAGTTTTATTAAGACTTAACCAGGTTACTCGGGACATAGTTTTCTTCCGCTGTTATTATGTTATATGCTTATTCTATTCATGCTTTATTGTACATCCGTGCACTGAGCGTATTGCTCAGCCGTTTTCCTTTTCTATGTTCCCAAAACAGCAGGTACTCAGGGACGCTCGTAGACATTAAGAGTACGTGCATATGGACTGGAAGCTGTCTAGCCTTCTTTACATTATGCATTTCCTTTCTTTTGATACTTATGCTTTGGACATCGTCTAGTCCTTTCCTTTATCTTACTATGTTTGTGTGTGATGAGCTTTACTTTTGGACTACCGATGTTTGATTCTGGTATTTTCCTTTATATGGTCAAGTAATGTTTAGACATTTTACCTTGTATGCTTTGATGACACGCCATAATTACTGTGATATTTCCATTTCCAAAATAGGGTGTTACAATTATGGTATCAGAGCCAAGGCTTCGACCTGTAGGCTCTCAAATATGACCTTTGATTAGTGGGTAGTCACTACGGTCTTCCTAGAACTGACAGTTGTTTTCATGCATTCATCATTTTTAAGCATACATATACATGTCATTGTTGCAGGGTTTTTGACTAAGTAATGGTTGGTACAGGACTGACCCTATTTAGTCGCATGTGTTTTATCGAAACTTTTAGATTTGGGACCGACCCATAGGCGTCCCCTCGCAATGTCTTTGTTTTGGGTGAACTGACCAGAGGCGTTCACTCTCGAGCATACAAAAGTTTTCATAAAACTGCATCATGCATTCATACACAAAATTTTCTTGCATAAAATTTTTCTCGTGAAATTTTAGTATAAATTTTTTTCATGTATGTATTTATATTTTATGTTTTGAACTGTTTAATCATATGTTTTATGTTATACTGTCAGATGGTTCTCACACGCGAACAGGAGCAACTCAATGCTGCAATTCAGGCTGCCATGCAAGCCTTGCTTCCTCAACTGAGGAATGACATCCGGGCTGAAGTTCAAGCTGCCAACAATCAGCAACACAATCAGCCACCTCCTCCAATGACATTAGCAGTATGGCTGGAGAGATTCAACAAGCTCCGCCCTCGAGCTTTTGAGAAGACAGATAGCCCCAGCGATGTTGAAAGCTGGTTGGCTCACATCAAGAAGATTTTCAACGCTATGGGCTGTGACCCCGCATACAAGGCGAGGTTGGCATGCTATCGGTTCGAAGGCGATGTACTCAACTGGTGGTTAGCATTGATGCAATCTGAAGGTGGTGATGAGTGGGTTGCTGGTTTGACTTGGGCTCAGTTCAAGGACAGGGTGATGGAGCAGTTCTTTCCCAAGGCTGAGCAGGACAAGCTCAAGAGAGAGTACCATGGGATCCGTCAGAGAGCTGGGGAGAATAGCAACGAGTTTATGCAGCGCTTTCTTCGCTTGGCTGGTTTCCTTGGTGCGGCAGCAAGTACTCCTGAAGAGCAGGCACATCACTTTAGATGGGCTCTTCACACATCGGTCGCAAACAATCTGGTGTGTGCTACGTTCAACACTGTAGCACAAGTGGCCAATGCAGCACGAAAACTGGAGATGCTGCAGGAGAGGGATGAGTTCGGGGAAGCTGAAAGACCCGACAAGAGGTAAACATTCGTATTCAAGCGGTGACCAATCCGTATACTTTCCATATGTCAATTATTCATCTCTTTAACTGTATCTTCCAGGCAGAAAACTGGGGACCGGTCTCAGCCGGCTACTCAGCAGCAGCCTCATCAGCCCAAGGGAAACGGTCAGACTAACGACCTTTCTGCTACGGATAGGCGTGGCGGTAATGACAATTACCTTAACAACGCCGGGCAATCCAACAACAGCAGGTCCTAATACTTACGAAATTCCTTATGTTTTATGTTATAACTCATATTCTGACACTTTAGCAAACTTCTACCAGGAACCATGGAAACGGTAGGGACCAGAACCAGAGAGGTTCGGAGCCTAGCCGTCCAGCTATCACTGGTATTCAATCATACGATTATCCGCTTTGTCCTTTCTACACAACTATCATGTCTTATGTGAAATGTTTTTATCCGGTCCTCAGCCAGCCAAAGCACCTGCTGGAGGATACACTCATCCTCTTTGCTCTACTTGCCACCGTAGGCACCCAGGACCATGTCGCCGTAATACTGATACATGCTTCAAGTGTGGTCTTCCTGGCCATATTATGAAGGATTTCCGTAAGGGCGAGATGGAGGGTACATCGGGACATGTTGATACCAAGCCGCCTCCTACTGTCGGGCGTGTCTACACGACATCTCGAGACCAGGCCAACAAGTCTACAGGTACCATCACTGGAATCTTGTATATGTATGGTCGCGCTGCATGTGTTCTTTTCGTTACGGGTGCTACTCACTCGGTTATTTCTACTGCTTATGCTAAGAACATGAGGATGCCTCCGTTGCCACTAGAAAATAGGCTTACTATTTCCACGCCTTTGAGGGACTCTGTATTAATCACCCATGTATACAAGAGTCTTCCCTTAGATTTTGATGATAAGGTTCGACCTGTCGACGCACTTCCGCTGGACATGAATGACTTCGACATGATTTTAGGCATGGATTGGCTATCCAAGTATCATGCTACCATAGACTGCCATTCATATCGAGTTATCTTCGGTGATGTCAATGCACCAGAGTACATTCATAATGGGTTCATACCCGGACGGTCTGTACAAGTCATATCCACCCTGCAAGCGTGTGCACCACTGTCACATGGCTGCGAGGGTTATCTAGCTACGGTTCACGACATGGATGCTGAATCTCCATCGATTCAGGATCAACCAATAGTGTCGGAATTCCAAGATGTGTTTCCAGCAGAACTTCCGGGCATACCACCTGCACGAGAAGTGGAATTCAGTATCGAGCTGGTTCCAGGAGCTGAACCAATCTCCAAGTCTCCTTATCGCATGGCTCCCATAGAACTGAAGGAGCTGAAGGATCAACTGCAAGAACTTCTTGAATGAGGTTTCATTCGACCGAGCGCATCTCCATGGGGCGCACCGGTCCTATTTGTTAAGAAGAAGGACGGAAGTATGCGTCTTTGCATAGACTATCGCGAGCTCAACAAGATTACCATTCAGAATAGGTATCCACTGCCACGCATTGACGATCTGTTTGACCAACTCCATGGGGCCAAACACTTCTCCAAGATCGATCTTAGGTCAGGCTATCATCAGCTACGGGTCAAGGAGCAGGACATCGCTAAGACTGCTTTTCGTACCCGCTATGGCCATGACGAGTTTGTAGTTATGCCATTTGGCCTGACAAATGCTCCAACTGTGTTCATGGATCTGATGAACAGAATCTTCCATGAATTTCTGGACAAGTTCGTCATTGTCTTCATCGATGACATCCTGATTTTCTCAAAGTCCAACGAGGAACACGAAGACCATCTTCGTACGATATTACAGATTCTTCGCCAGAAGCAGCTGTATGCTAAATTCTCCAAGTGTCAGTTCTGGTTAGACAAGGTGGCATTCTTAGGTTACATTATATCAGCAGAAGAAATCACTATGTATCCAGCGAAGGTTGAGGCCATTACTAAGTGGCCAAGGCCGACATCAGCGACTGAAGCCCGCAGTTTCTTAGGCTTAGCTGGCTATTACCGTAGGTTCGTAGAGAACTTTTCCCGCCTAGCACTACCATTGACCAAACTGATGCAGAAAGGGGAGAAATTCGTCTGGACTGAAGATCGAGAGAAGAGCTTTGAAGACCTGAAGAAGAAGCTAGTATCTGCACCTATTCTTACTCTACCATCTGGTACGGGTGGATTCAAATCTACAGTGATGCATCGGGGAAGGGACTTGGCTGTGTTCTCATGCAACATGGGAAAGTGATCGCGTACGCTTCACGGCAGCTTAAGCCTTATGAAGAAAATTACCCCACGCACGATCTGGAACTTGCTATAGTCGTGTTTGCATTGAAGATATGGAGGCACTACTTATATGGAGAATCATGTGACATTTTCACGGACCACAAGAGCTTGAAGTATATCTTCACTCAGCGTGAATTGAACATGAGGCAGAGGAGATGGTTAGAGCTGTTGAAGGATTATGACATCAATCTACAGTATCATCCCGAAAAGGCAAATGTAGCAGCAGATGCTCTTAGCAGGAAGTCCGGAATGATCAACAGCATTAGAATCTAAGAGGAAATCATCAGAGACTTGGAGTGACTAGACATCGAGATCATGGTACGTGGACAGCACGGTTACTGGGCTAATCTTAGAGTAGAACCCGAGTTACTATCTAAGATCAAGGAAGCTCAGAAGGGTGACGGAGAAATCTGGGCGATAGTATAGATTTTGGAGAAGCAGACAGAATTCAGAGTAGATGCAGATGGTATCGTATGGCAGGGCACTAGACTTTGTGTTCCTGATGACCAAGAACTCCGGGAAGCTTTGTTAGCTGAAGCTCATAGCTCCCCATTCTCGATACATCGTGGTTCGACTAAGATGTACCATGACATCAAACAGTACTTTTGGTGGAGTGGTATGAAACAGGATGTTGCCACTTACGTCTCCAAATGTCTTACCTGTCAGCAGGTTAAGATCGAGCATCAGCGATCTGGCGGTCTCCTTCAACCGTTAGATATTCCAGAGTGGAAGTGGGACAAAATCACCATGGATTTTGTTACCGGTCTTCCGCCTACCAAAAGGAAGCACGGTGCAATTTGGGTTATCGTTGATCGACTTACCAAATTAGCTCATTTCTTACCGATCCGCAAGGAAGATCCGGTAAGTAAACTCGTAGATACGTATAGACGAGAGATCATGAGACTCCACGGTGCACCATCCAGCATCGTCTCAGACAGAGATCCTCGATTCACTTCGCGCTTTTGGAAAAGTCTGCAGAAAGCTTGGGGTACACAACTTAAGCTTAGCACGACTTTTCATCCTCAAACGGACGGACAGTCGGAGCGAACCATTCAGACATTGGAGGATATGTTGAGGTCATGTGCGCTGGAATGGACGGGTGATTGGGACGAATACATCTGTTTGGTGGAATTTGCATACAACAACAGCTGGCACACAAGCATCAAATGTGCCCCATTTGAGATGTTGTATGGCAGAAAGTGTCGCGCCCCAATCTGCTGGGATCAGGTTGGCGAGCGAACACTCGAAGGACCGGAAATCATAGAGATGACAAATGAGAAGATCGCAGTAGCAAGGAAGAAAATTCAGGAGGCACGGTCACGTCAAAAGAGTTACGCCGATAAGCATCGTAGGGATTTACACTTTAACGTAGGAGATCACGTCTTCCTTAGGGTTTCGATGGCACGTGGTGTTAGACGCTTCAGGATTAAAGGGAAGCTCAGTCCTCGTTTCATCCGACCGTTTGATATCATTGAACGAGTCGGTGAAGTATCTTACCGATTGGCGTTACCTCCATAGCTTTCGCATGTGCACAATGTGTTTCATGTGTCCTTACTCAGAGGGTACCAATATCATCCCCTTCACATGGTTCAGTATCCACTGGAACAGATACGTGAAGATCTCACTTTTATAGAAGAACCCGAACGAGTTCTTGACAGACAAGAACGAGTCATGAGAAAGAAGACGATTCCATTCGTCAAAATTCTATGGAGGGATCATACCGAGCGGGAAGCCACTTGGGAAACGGAGGAGTCAATCCGGGATTCTTACCCTCATTTCATATTTTGAATTCGGGTATGTTCTTCTTTTCCAGTTTACTTTATCTATAATTCGGGGACGAATTATTCTTTTTAGGGGGGGAAGAATTGTAAAACCCGCATGCTTTTACCATGCATAGTACCCTTAGGATCGTACGTACTAGTTAAAACTTTCCTAATATAGCATGATTACGATTACGTGTTAGGAGTTTACGTATTACGTACGTGTTAGAACACGATAAGTATTTTATATGCACGATCACCCGTGATAATTATTTAACAATAATTTATCACGAACATGCGATCATGAAATCATGAACGTATTTAAAACACGAACTATTATTAATTACGTATATATATTTTTTACGAGCGTAATTAAATATATTAGATCACGGTATTTACGTAACGAGAACATTTAAAACACGAACATACATAAACACAAACGAGTAACTAAATAACGAGACACGGAACAAGGTACGGGAACCCCATGTGGGGTCCCTACCCGCGGCCAAACAAGGACAATGGGCCAAGCCCATTGTCAATTTTTACTAAAGGGGGGTTAATTAATTTTTCACTACTCAAAATCACTTTACAGAAGATTTCAAGAAAAACCTAAAACCCTCTCTTCCTCCTCTCTTTGTGCCGCCACCCTTAAATCACCATACAAGGTGATTCTTTGATCTTTGATCTTGAAGATTTGTTGATTTTTGGTGTTTGTTCTTCATTCTCTTGATCCACGAATTCGGTAAAAACCTTTTAAACCTTTTCTTTTAATTTAATCTTTTTATTAATTATGAACATGTGATGTTTTTATAAAAACATATTAATTAATCATACATCTAACATGTTTTGGTGATTAATTAAATCAAAGGGTCGTTTTATGGGGTGTTTTGTTTTGGCCGCAGGCTGCAACCGACCCCAAGGGGGTTCCGGTTTGCTTAGCCGACCACCACCAAGACCATATGGTCTTGGTTGGTGCGTGAGGGTCCCACGGCAGCAAGGGGTACCTCGAGTTGGTTCGGGGTACGGTGTCGATTCATGTCCGGTTCATGTTTTTAAGCTTAGATCCGGTTCATGGTTTATGTTAGTTTTTTTTATGTTATGAACTTATGTTAAAATTAAATTAATAAAGATGTGATTAATTTAATAACATGACTTAGGTTATTTAATTATTAATAATCATGAAATTATTTTAACCTAAGTATTTATATTATTAAGACTTATAATTAATTAATTATTTTAAAAACCATGGATATAATTAATTAATTAACATGACTTAAGTTATATTATTAATATTTAATAATACATATTTTAACCTAAGTATTTAATTTATTTAATTAAAAACATGTTATACTTTAATTAAATATTATAACCTATAGTTTAATTAAATTACATGAAATAATTATTAAACTATACAATATATCATATGACTTAGAAAATAATCATGAAAAACACTTAGGCTTATATACTTAGCTTATTTAACCAGCTTATTTCTAATTATGGAAACTTTCTATTTTTAGAAACTTAATTAAGTAAGGCAGCTAATTTATTTATGGAAACCAGCTATTTTTAGAAACATATTTATTTAAGGCAGCTAATCTATTTATGGAAACTTATTTAATTAAGGCAGCTAATCTATTTATGGAAACTTTCTATTTTTAGAAACTTATCTATTTTAAGCAGTAAATCTATTTTTGGAAACTTTCTATTTTTGGAAACTTTCTATTTTTGGAAACTTTCTATTTTTGGAAACTTTCTATTTTTGGTAACTTTCTATTTTTGGAAACTTTCTATTTTTGGAAACTTTCTATTTTCGGAAACCTGCTATTTTTGGAAAGTTACTTATTATTACACAGTAAGTATAATAACACATGAAATATCAGAAATACTTAATCAGAATGAACAAAATATAAGATTTAACACAGTTTAAGGCTTTAAACAGTAAAACATAGTAAGAACATATAAAATAAGCTAAGACATGACATAAAACCAGCTATGTATTTAGTAAGCAGATACTTATTCATGTACGTATTTATGTAGCACTAGTGATTCGGAAGTAGGATTCTCGCAGTTCGTCTTTCTCGTTCACTCGACATAAGGTACGAATTCCCGTCCTTTCAGTATGGACATTCTTTCCTTATTAGGATTCCCCGTGTGCAGCCAACTGTTTTCCCGTAGTATAAGTATGAGTTTGATTGCTTATGTTTAAATATGATTACCTATATCCATATACATGCATGACCAGTTTCACCTAGTTATGGAGGTACCATAACAATAACATTAGAGGCACTGATGTTATGACTTCACCACGGCGGAGTGATTGCTCGTGGCGTCCCTTCAGCTTTTGGCCATTTATTTATATTTATCATGTGGGGCGTATGGGTGCATCCTAGTTACATGTTTTTATTCAGGATTACATGGTGAATGTGGTGTGTGCCTTGCATCATTCACAAGGAGCTGATCCCTCCTACCCTTAAACCAGTATACTAAATTAGAGGCAGCCCCTCTAATTTGCATGATGAGGTCACCCCTCCAATTATTCATGCACGGTGGATTTTCATGACCTATATTGGCTAGTGGTAAAATATGACAAACAGTTTTTATAAGATAAACATAAGACTTTCAAACTATATAACCAGTTTTATTAAGACTTAACCAGGTTACTCGGGACTTAGTTTTCTTCCGCTGTTATTATGTTATATGCTTATTCTATTCATACTTTATTGTACATCCGTGCACTGAGCGTATTGCTCAGCCGTTTTCCTTTTCTATGTTCCCAAAATGGTAGGTACTCAGGGACGCTCGTAGACATTAAGAGTACGTGCATATGGACCGGAAGCTGTCTAGCCTTCTTTACATTATGCATTTCCTTTCTTTTGATACTTATGCTTTGGACATCGTTTAGTCCTTTCCTTTATTTTACTATGTTTGAGTGTGATGAGCTTTACTTTTGGACTACCGATGTTTGATTCTGGTATTTTCCTTTATATGGTCAAGTAATGTTTAGACATTTTACCTTGTATGCTTTGATGACATGCCATAATTACTGTGATATTTCCATTTCCAAAATGGGGTGTTACACGATAATTTTTTAATTCTCATTAAAGTAAACACGTAATACGTAATAGTCGAGATTAAAATAACGACCTGAAATTGACGGATTGTCACAATGGGGTAGTTGAAAGGAAGAATAGAACCATCCAAGAGATGAGTAGGACGATGTTAAACGAGCAATCTTTGCCTCAAAAGTTTTAGTGCAATGCCGTGGACAGATCGACTTATATTCTCAACCGAATTCTTATTCGACCCTTCCTAGGAAAGACCCCCTATGAGATTCTTTAAGGTAAGAAACCCTCATTGGAATACTTTAGGGTGTTTGGAAGCAAGTGCTTTATCCTCAACACCAAAGACTACCTTACCAAGTTTGACCTAAAGTCTTACGAAGGTATCTTTTTAGGTTATTCCGAAACTAGCAAAGCCTACATAGTCCTTAATAGAACCTCGGGCGTAATTGAAGAATCACTTAACATGACTTTTGATGAAACCCCTCCTTTAACCAATACACCACCATTGGTTGATGATGACTTGGATGAAGTAGAAGTAGTTAGAGCCAAAGAGGTTAGAAAAATAGGAGTTGAAGACCTTAGTGTTGAAAAGGAAGTAAACATTAAGGAGTCTAAGGATCATACTCTCAATAATATCATTGGTGACTTAAATCAAAGGACCCTAATATCTCAAGTCCAAAACCAAAGTAACTTCTTTTGTTTCGTCTCCTTGATTGAACCAATGAATGTTAAAGAAGCTTTGACGGATGAGAGTTGGGTCATTGCGATGCAAGAAGAATTGAATCAATTCGTTGCTAATGATGTTTGGGAACTTGTTCCTCCACCTAGAAGTTCTACCATTATAGGAACTAAATGGGTATATAGGAATAAGCTAGATGAGAATGGCGTTGTGTCTCGTAACAAAACTAGACTTGTAGCTCAAAGCTATAATCAACAAGAAGGGATTGATTATGACGAGACATATGCACCGGTAGCTAGATTAGAATCCATTAGAATCCTTTTAGCTTACGCTTGTGCCTTAGATATTAAGCTTCAACAAATGGATGTAAAGAGTGCGTTTCTTAACGGTTTGATCAATGAGGAGGTATATGTGGCTCAACCTCCCGGCTTCATTGATTTTGAGAAACCGGATCACGTTTACAAGCTTAAGAAGGCACTTTATGGTCTTAAACAAGCACCCAAAGCTTGGTATGATAGACTTAAAATGTTTCTTGTTAAACATGAGTATACCATGGGAATGGTAGACAACACTCTCTTTACAAAGAAGAAAGGTTCTCACCTCACAATCGTGCAAATATATGTTGATGACATTATATATGGCTCAACTTGTCAAGAATTGTGTGATGACTTTGCCAAAATCATGCATGATGAGTTCAAAATGAGTATGATGGGAGAACTTAACTTCTTTTTAGGACTCCAAATTAAACAAATGGACGATGGTATTTTCTTTAGTCAATCTAAGTATGCTAATGAAATGCTAAAGAAATTTGGATTAGAAGAATCTAGACCAATGAAGACCCCTATGGCCTCGGATACTAAACTCACCGTAGATGATGATTGTGAGTCGGTAGACAACACCAAATATAGAGGTATGATTGGTAGTTTGTTGTACCTAACGGCAAGTCGACCGGATATCATGTTTAGTGTTTGCCTTTGTGCTCGCTTCCAAGAGGCTCCCAAAACCTCTCACTTTGAAGCGGTTAAGCGTATCTTCCGATACATTAAGGGCACTATACATTTAGGATTATGGTATCCTAAAGGCAACAGCGTAGAAACCATTGTCTACGTGGACTCGGATCATACGGGAGACTATGTGGACCAGAAAAGCACTAGTGGTGTTTGTACCTTCATGGGTTATTGTTTAACTTCTTGGTTCTCCAAGAAACAAACCGCTCTTGCGATATCCACCACGGAAGCCGAGTATGTGAGTGTCGGAAAAGCATGCCAACAAGCTCTATGGATGAAGCAAACGCTTGTTGATTACGGGATTTGTCTTGATGATGTTCCCATCATGTGTGACAATAAGGGTGCTACAGACCTTAGCAAGAATCCCGTGCAACACTCGCGAACCAAGCCTATAGAAATTCGTCACCATTTTCTTAGGGATAATGTTCAAAAGGGGATCATTTCAATTGAGAAGGTACCCTCCGAGGATAACTTAGCAGACATCTTCACTAAGCCAATTAAGAGGGAACTAATGAAGAGATTTTACTAGTTGAAAAGTTCGTTTTCTCGGTGTCTTTTCGAGTTGATTTCCAGCTTAAAGTACGACTCAGTTGAATTTGGTAAAACAAATATTTTTGGTTGTTTATAAATAAAATGTGCAAGACAATTGAAGTAAATGACTTAAAAGTAAATCTAAGTCTAATTTAAAGTAAATGGTGCAAGTAATTAAAAGCGAGACGAGAATTAAAAGGCACTAAATGAAAATAACGTAAACTTAAATCTAACTAAGGCAAACTTAAAACGCAACTAAAACTAAAACTTAAACTAAGGCAAGACTAAAATAATTCTAAGGCAATTAAACTTAAAGTGCAATTAAGTAAAAGGAGGGAAAAATAAAGCTTGAAATTAAAAGGGCAGAAAATTAAAAACTGAATTGAAAGATTCTGAAAATTACCCCTATCCGGATTAAACACCTATTCGGAAAATTGTCACCTATCCGGAATAAGTTTCTATTCGGAATAATAGGCCTTACACGGAATATTCCACTATGCGGAATAACAACCCTATTCGAAATAGTCAGCCTACTCGGAATAAGTCCCCTATGCGGAATATTGTCACCTATCCGGAATAAGTTCCCTATACTGAATAAACCTTCTATGCGGAATATCAGGCTCTATTCGGAATACCACGACTATACGGAATAAACCTCCTATGCGGAATAATAAACCTTACTCGGAATATAACCCCCTATTCGGAATATTCTTTCTATGCGGAATCCTAAGCCTACTCGGAATAACTGAATATTCCGAATAACCTTTATGACTAGAACCTTGATCCGGAATAAAGATTATTCCGAATAGAGTACACTGAAAACCCTTTACTCGGAATAATGAAGATCAGAACCTGGGAAGTTACATAAACAAATTCCCGAAGAACAAGGAGCAAGAAATATAGCACGAATTTAACAGAAACTTAACCAAATCAACAAAAAGATTAAACCAAACTAATAACAAAACATCTATTAAGCATAAACAATCAATCCAAAACAACAAAACTAACAATAAAGATCAAGATAATCAAAACCCACTTAAATAAATCAACAAAAATTAAGAACATGAACATAAACAAATCAACACAAAGATTAAAGAAAGGTAGGATGAGATTAACAAGATAAAGATAAAGAATAACAAGAATTAAAAGAAAAACTTACTTGAAATTAAAATGGTAATTAAGTGCAAGACAAGGTAATTAAATTTGACAAGTATTTAGATGACAAGGTAATTAAAAGTGGAAGAACTAATTGTCACGATTAGCCAACAAAAATGAAAGTAAATAAGATCTAATCTATATATAGGGGAGGATTAGGAAGCTTCCTCCCCTCCTTCCTTTCTTCTTAATTGCGTCATTAGGTCCTTAAGCCTTTAATCTTCATTAATTGCACCATTAGTCCTTTTTCCTTCTAATCTTCTTTAAACTTGGACTCTAATGACTTGTGGCTTGGGATTTCTTTTGAACTCGTCTTTTAATTCTTCAATAAAATAGACTTGAGTTCCTCGGCTTTTGATAAACTTCCGTCTTTTGACTTTTTCTTCGATAAATCTTCAGAATTGGTCTTGGACTTCCGTTCTTTTTGCACTCTTGACTTCTTGACTTCGTCTTTCATCTTTTTCTTCAATAAAAGTCTGTAAATGCCCGTGAATGCCCGTGTTTTCTCCACTTTTCACAATTTCGTCCTAAATCACAACAAAAACACAAACCACGCATAATTCCGACATAAAAGACATAAAATACACGTTTTAGTCCGGTTATTATTGTACTTAAGTGGTAGAAAAGATGGGTGTTTTCACACCTATCAAATCCCCTACACTTGACCATTGCAATGTCCTCATGCAATGCATTAGTTAAAAAGCACGTTTACATTTTTCATCATAATCAATCCACGTTGGCCTTTATTAAAGAGATAGAAAATTATAAACATTCAAAGTAAAGAAATCAAAAACATACCTTGGGTTTTGGAAATGTTATGAATGATCATCATCCTCAAGTTTTCACTTTCTCCAAACCAAGCTTAAAAACGAGATCATTGTTATTATAAGTTAGTAAACTAACACGAACTCATGTGGGCCAATTATTCACTTAGACTCCCTTATTCCTAGGTGTATCTCTTATATTTTATTATTGTCTTGAATGATCACGAGGATGCATTTTTGACTTATTTCGATAGTTATCAAGTCTGAAAATAAAGTAAACGATTTAATCAATAGTTAGCTAAAGGACAAAATCTTTTAAAACTGCTTCTCGGGACCTCATAAAGTTCATATCTTGGCATAACTCGCTTCGCGATTTGAGACCTTTCTCGGGCCGATATTTGGCAGCGACTTCATACTTCAAACCTTGAGAGACGTTCATGAAATAATGGTCTTCTCTTCATATAGGAATTTCTTCACTTGAAGTTTTGAGAGATTCATACTTGGACCACGACTTCTTCATTTTTCTCCAATCTTTATTTTGGACTTTGATATACAACGATCCGCCTCCTTTTATGACTTGGATCTATTTATCCTCATACCTTGTTAGGGTCTTTTCGGATGCACTTCTCCATGACTTTTGGGGAGTTTTTGCTTTTCGTCGTGTGTCTCGATCCTTCATATTGATTTTCGATAAATGATTCTTCACATCACTTTGGATCTTTAGCAACAAAATATAGCCCTCATGCCTTGTTAGGGCCTTTTCGGACTCGCCAATCTTCGCATCCCGCTTCAATAAGTTATGCCTTGGCTATGAACTCTAATCCATACCGAGCAACTTTTAAACGATCTTGGGCTAGAAGCTAAGTAACTTTTCAAATCGTACAACTTTATTTATTAGCAGATAAATTATTAGCAAGCGATGGGAGAATAGGCTTATAATTAACTCACATAAATTCACGAAAGAATACCAAACTTATAATTGACTCTATCATCTCTCGTTCTCCACAGTTTAAAATCTCAAGGAATGAGACTCGTGGATGCTTAGCCTATTAAATCAAAGTTTTGGGTTTTCGAGTCGCCTATAGGATCTTGCAAATTCTTAGACTTTTTCAAGTTTAGAAATCGCATTTTAAAGTTCCCTTGATAAACGACTCTCTAGGGTCAATTATAGGAACTTGCGAAAAGTTCTTGTTCTTAACCCGTGAGAGTTAAGACTTTCGCGTTTTATAGCTCCCTAAATAAAAGCCTAGCAAAACTTGACTTAAACTTGTTAAGGATACTAGCTAGAGTAACTTAGATAAGTAAACTCGGGTTGAGTCAAAAGATTCACAACGTTTTGAAAATTAAAACCACTTTATTAAGAATTTATTCTAATAAGGCAAGAAAATAACTATATAAAAGGAAACACTAATAGGCCAAAATAGATTAAAAATTTTAAAAAATGTCGAAAAATTGATTTTCCGGTTAAATGAGGACAAATACAAGGAAAAGACCACTTAACTTCGATAGAAGTCCCCCCTACACTTAAGATAAACATTGTCCTCAATGTTTAAGCATGTGGGAGTAAACTCCCCTACACTTAGGACATTGTGCACGTTTTTTAAATCTCGCTAAGGGAAGGACAACTAAAGAGATTCCTATTTTAATATTGAGAAAATTTAAAATAGTGAATCGAAAAGAGTTTAGGATAGAACGGGAAGAAGTGGACACGGAATCACGGGTCGTCAAGAATCATCAAGAGTGGATCAGTGAAGCTCGAATCCCTGATTACAAGATGGGAGGAGAGGAAATAGCAAACCAACGGGTCTCCCCTACACTTATGATAAAGAAAGCGAAAAGATAGATGCATGGGTTGCCTCCCAAGAAGCGCTTGATTTTTGTTTACCGAGTCGTGAGCCTGACTCGACCTTGATCATCATAGGAAGAAGCATGAAACATATCCACCAGGATCAAAGACATAGTTTTCGTCCATCAAATAGCAGAGGCTTAAGGCGAACAAGGCAAGCCAAAGAAGGATAGGCAGGGTTCCCTTAAGCAGTGATGGAGCACGGTGGGAGCAAGTATGGTGGGGTGCAAGCATGTCTTCAATATTTCAAAAGATTTTTCCTTTTATTTCATCAGGTGGATACTGAGATGGCTTAAAGATTTCAATACCGGGGTCGAACACCTTTTCCTTTAAGGGAAAATAGCACTCAGGCTCAGCAGAGTGTGAAGAAGATCCGCGAAGAAGCACAACCTCGTCCTCAGAAGGGGGACAAAGAGGTGTTAACTCGTACGTGCTGCGGATTTCCGTGTCGACCGGTTTCTTCTCCTTAGAAAGAATGTGCTTCAAATCCAAAGTAGGATCAAGACGATAATCTTCAAAGTCATAAGGAGGAGCATCACTCTCATGAGGGAAGTAAGTGTTGAGAAATTCAGAGAAATCTTCCTCAAATGAGTAATCGTCCAAAGTAGGATCGAGTGATGGCGGAGGATCTTCATCATGTGAAGAATCGCTCGAAAGAGTATCGGCCTCATCAAAATCATCGAAAGTGGGCATCTCGGGATACTCAGAAGTACAATCATCAAAATCATCCGAATCTGAGCTAGAATCATCATTATCATAAGCATCAAAGACTGGTGGAGAATCATAAATGGGAGAAGCTTCCAAATTGGGACGAGAATCATCCACATCGTCATGAAAAAGTGGATTATCATTGCAAGACTCGAATAGAGGATTGTTGTAAACAACGAAGTCATCATGCACATTAATCATATTCATTGATTCTCGGTCTCCAAAGGATTTGCCTGTAAGATTCCCCATTTTGAAAACTTGTGCATCATCTCCGACTCTTAAGATTAACTCACCTTCGGCCACATCAACTAAAGCTCGTCCGGTTCTCAAGAATGGCCGACCAAGTATTAAAGGAATACGAGGGTCCATTTCATAATCAACTACGACAAAATCGACCGGGAAAGTAAATGTGCCAACTTTTATGAACACGTCTTCGGCTATACCAACGGGGTAAGCGGGAGTGCGATTTGCAAGTTCAAGAGTCATCTTTGTTGGAGTGAGGTCGGGTAATGATTGTGTTTTCCAAACACTCAAAGGCATCAAATTAATACTAGCCCCGAGATCAGCAAGGGCCGTAAATTCTTTAGTTTTGTTGAACACGCAAGGCAACACAAAACGACCAGGATCTCCAAGTTTTTCCAGAAGTTCTTTAAGAATAACTGCAGAGCAGTTTTCATTTAAGCGTGTGTTGGCGAGTTCAATCAACTTCTCTTTCTTGTTAAGCAATTCCTTAAATGCTTTGACAAATTTGGGCATGTGGACAACTGCCTCAAGAAAGCTAATGTTGAAGTTCATTTCAGAAAGCATCTTCACATATTTCGACACTTGGTAGTCATTCTTGGTTAGCTCGTTGGTCTTGCCTAAGCGAGAAGGGTATGGGATGTTGGGTTTATAGGTGGAAGGTGAAGGTGTAGCAGGTAAAGGTTGAGATGTTGAAGGGTCCTTCCTAGGAACATCGTCATGACGAGGCGGAGACGTTAATGGTGCACTAATACTAGGTGTAGGAGGAGTAGGGATAAATGGTGGTGGAGGAGGTGTAGATGACGGGGGTGGGATTGGTGGTCCTACGATGGTGACTCTACTACGAGTAGTAATAGCACTCACATTTGCTCGCGGATTGGTGACGGTGTTTGAAGGTAGAGAACTCGAAGTAGAAGGTTGAGCGGAGGGCAAGAAACTAGCCAACATATTCTTTAATTCATTTGTTTGAGTGCTGAAGGAGGATTGAATATTATCGCGAACCTCGGACCTTATCTCATTTCCTTGCTTCGTGATATCTCCTTTCAAATTGATGATTTGGCTCTGTAGATTCTTTATTTGCTCACCTTGGGTTCTCATAATGGCGTCAACATCGGGGTTAATGGGTGGGTTTTGTTGGGCGGGTGGTTGATAAGGTTTAGAAGCACGAGGTGGGATTTGGTTGCTTCTATTGTAGTTGTTGGCGGGGTTTTGATTTTGAGGAGAAAAACCGGGGGAAAGGTAGTTGTTTGATCGGTAACTCAGCAGATTTCTATCCCCTTGAGGTCGAGCTTGGTAATTTTGCGGTGAATAATTACCATAAGCTGCATACACATTTTCCGGATTTCCTTGTGTGGAAGAACAATCGGTGTTTGAGTGAGGACCGCCGCATGTTTCACAAGGAGCACCAACAGCTTTAACTTGTTGTTGTTGTTGGTTTGAAGCTAAGAGTTGCATACTTCTGCTCATTTCAGTCAGCACACGGGTGAGTTCGGTCATATCAGGGGTTGCTGAGGTGGAAGAAACATTGACTCTCGGGTTGTTCCTTGAAGAAGCGGAGGAATCCCAGTTTTTGTGGTGAGTAGTCATGTTCTCAATTAGCTCTCTACACTCCTCGGGTCTTCTTTTCATAAATGTGCCACCGGCGGCTGCATTAATCGTATCACGATCTCGAAAAGTTAATCCGTTGTAGAAAGTATCTATTAAGGTTACAGGGAGCATGTTGTGGTTTGGACATCTATCGATCAAGACATTATATCTCTCCCAAGCATCAAAAAGAGATTCATCAGGGTCTTGCATGAAACCGCTGATTTGATTGCGAAGGCTTGTGACCATGGATGGTGGAAAGTAGCGCGACAAAAAGCGTTGAGTCATGTCATCCCAAGTGTGAATTGAATTCTTCGGGAGACGATCAAACCATTTCTCGGCATGATGTAATAAAGTATGTGGAAAGAGTTGTAGGCGAAGTTCATCCATCGTGGCACCAGCCAACTTCATGCTTTGGGTGATTGTAATGAACTTGTCGAGGTGTTTGTTGGCATCATCATCAGGCAATCCACGGAATAGGTTAGTTTGTACTTGCTGAATCATGTGGTGCTTCAACGAAAACTCAGGAGCGTTGATTTGCATCGGCGCAATCGGTCCTCCTCGTCCAAACATTGTAGGTTGACAAAGCTCCTCCATGGTCCGAAGATCGGGCTGTGGAAGAACATTGTTGTTATTATTGAGGTACGGTGGATTATTGTTGTTGTTAACACCTGACATACTTAAATCTTCTTGAGTCTCGGGCTCTTGATAATTAGAAGATCTAGTACGCATACACCTGAAAATGCAAAAGAAAACAAAACCAAACACAAAGACAATATATATACACAATAAAGATAAAATCTTTTTGGATTTTTGAAATTTTTAATTTTTTATGGATTTTTTAAAAATATTTTATGCAAGAAAAATAACGCTCACAAGTGAACGGATCCCAAAAAGCAACGCGTCTTTCACAGAAAACCGTTAATCTTTACGAAAAGAGCCAGCAGCGGCGCCATTTTAATGAAGAGATTTTACTAGTTGAAAAGTTCGTTTTCTCGGTGTCTTTTCGAATTGATTTCCAGCTTAAAGTACGACTCAGTTGAATTTGGTAAAACAAATATTTTTGGTTGTTTATAAATAAAATGTGCAAGAGAATTGAAGTAAATGACTTAAAAGTAAATCTAAGTCTAATTTAAAGTAAATGGTGCAAGTAATTAAAAGCGAGACGAGAATTAAAAGGCAGTAAATGAAAATAACGCAAACTTAAATCTAACTAAGGCAAACTTAAAACGCAACTAAAACTAAAACTTAAACTAAGGCAAGACTAAAATAATTCTAAGGCAATTAAACTTAAAGTGCAATTAAGTAAAAGGCGGGAAAAATAAAGCTAGAAATTAAAAGGGCAGAAAATTAAAAGCTGAATTGAAAGATTCTGAAAATTACCCCTATCCGGAATAAACACCTATTCGGAAAACTGTCACCTATCCGGAATAAGTTTCTATTCGGAATAATAGGCCTTACACAGAATATTCCACTATGCGGAATAACACCCCTATTCGGAATAGTCAGCCTACTCGGAATAAGTCCCCTATGCTGAATATTGTCACCTATCCGGAATAAGTTCCCTATACTGAATAAACCTTCTATGCGGAATATCAGGCTCTATTCGGAATACCACAACTATATGGAATAAACCTCCTATGCGGAATAATAAACCTTACTCGGAATATAACCCCCTATTCGGAATATTCTTTCTATGCGGAATCCTAAGCCTACTCGGAATAACTGAATATTCCGAATAACCTTTATGACTAGAACCTTGATCCGGAATAAAGATTATTCCAAATAGAGTACACTGAAAACCCTTTACTCGGAATAATGAAGATCAGAACCTGGGAAGTTATAGAAACAAATTCCCGAAAAACAAGGAGCAAGAAATATAGCACGAATTTAACAGAAACTTAACCAAATCAATAAAAAGATTAAACCAAACTAATAACAAAACATCTATTAAGCATAAACAATCAATCCAAAACAACAAAACTAACAATAAAGATCAAGATAATCAAAACCCACTTAAATAATTAAGAACATGAACATAAAAAAATCAACACAAAGATTAAAGAAAGGTAGGATGAGATTAACAAGATAAAGATAAAGAATAACAAGAATTAAAAGAAAAACTTACTTGAAATTAAAATGGTAATTAAGTGCAAGACAAGGTAATTAAATTTGACAAGTATTTAAATGAAAAGGTAATTAAAAGTGGAAGAAATAATTGTCACGATTAGCCAACAAAAATGAAAGTAATTAAGATCTAATCTATATATAGGGGAGGATTAGGAAGCTTCCTCCCCTCCTTCCTTTCTTCTTAATTGCGTCATTAGGTCCTTAAGCCTTTAATCTTCATTAATTGCACCATTAGTCCTTTTTCCTTCTAATCTTCTTTAAGCTTGGACTCTAATGACTTGTGGCTTGGGATTTCTTTTGAACTCGTCTTTTAATTCTTCAATAAAATAGACTTGAGTTCCTCGGCTTTTGATAAACTTCGGTCTTTTGACTTTTTCTTCGATAAATCTTCAGAATTGGTCTTGGACTTCCGTTATTTTTGCACTCTTGACTTCTTGACTTCGTCTTTCATCTTTTTCTTCAATAAAAGTCCGTAAATGCCCGTGAATGCCCGTATTTTCTCCACTTTTCACAATTTCGTCCTAAATCACAACAAAAACACAAACCACGCATAATTCCGACATAAAAGACATAAAATACATGTTTTGGTCCGGTTATTATTGTACTTAAGTGGTAGAAAAGATGGGTGTTTTCACACCTATCAGGAACCTTTTAATTACTTGCGTCTAGGTCTAGGATTAATGGAACATATTCCTTAATTGCTTTCCTTTATTGATTCTCTTTCTTTGCGTTGAGTCTTGTATCACTTTGAGTCTTTGAGTCTCCTAACTCTTCTTGAAAATCTTCTCTTCTCCTTTTCAAAATCCTCAAAGTCTCTTTCAAAAATGGTTGAGAAATGTTTTGACATTGTTAATTCAATCTAAAAATGTTTTTCATAGATTCTTGCTATTAATCTCGAGCTTACATAAGTCATATGTATGATTCTCTCAAACATAGCAAGAACAAGATAGAATCATGGAGGATCATTGTGTCATGACTTAAGGTCTTTCCTTACACACCTCCTACATCGATTTTTAAATCCATGTATTTTGGTCAATCCCTATTTGGTGAGTTAGTATGTGTTCTCTTTGTCTATCTTTGCTTTTAAGCATATCCCTATGATAAGTTAGACTAGAAAAATAAGATTTGCTGAAAAATCTTCCTTCACCACCAAAACTCAACCACTATAGGCGGTTCCATATATGAACCTCGGTTCCTTATCAATAAGGAACCGTCGGAAGCAATAAGGAACCACGGATAGTGCTTCCTTATTTTTCGGGTATTTCTAAAATTCCAAATTTGTTCTAACATTTTTGAGAATCTTTGCTTCAACCCTTTGACCACCCCAAAAATACCTTGAGCCTTCCCTATTAAACCATAAGCATTTTGCCTTACTTCACATCCTAAAATGTCTTACTCTCCTAATGAAAGCCTTGATTCTCTTCCATTCTCCCAAATTGCTATCAATCCCAACTCACCCAAGAACACTTTCAATCCAAATTCACCCAAGAACACTCTTAATCACATCTCTCCTACCAATAATGTTGATTGTGGAACATCTTTCCTTCCACCACCACCCTTTAGTGTTCTTCCTCCTTCTCATGATAATGTCATGCACTATGGGACATATTGTCATTGTTGTCAATATCAACATCTTGCTATGGCACACATCTATGAGGAGTTGAGCTACATCAGGAGTCTTTTAGTCAAGCCTCCCCTTCACTTTGATTATGAGATCTCCACCAAGCCACCACCACCACATTCCGCCACTACCATGTCTTTCATATAAGCATTGGTTGCTTATCCACAAGACATTTTTTTAAGAAAATCTTAGAATTCTAGATTCACTAGGATTAGATTTATGCATTTGGCTTGTTTTCTATTTCATACATCTTTGTATGACTCTTTTCTTATTTTTATATGACTTCACTTAGATCTTAGTCTTTGTGTTTTCTTCTCTTTTATTCTTTTAGTGTGACCTTTAGCTATGTCTTGTTGGTTGTTTATTTTGTTCAACTAACCCTTCTATGTAGCTTGTCACCATATCTCGATTCCTCGGTGCCCCAAGCCAGGGGGAGTAAGCACCAAGGGGGAGTCTTTGCAAAGTCCGTATCTTCAACACCGACTTGTGCAACCTTTTTACTTCGACAAAGGGGGAGAAATGAATAAACTTGTCGTCGAAAATCTTGTGTTTTGTGTGATTGAGTTTATATATTGTCGGAATCAAAAAGGGGGAGATTGTTAATGCAATAATGCCTAAAAGCGTTACTTGCATTTTTCGGTCTCGCTTAGTTTTGATTACGACAATATGTAAAAACAAGCATTTACAAAAACAACGAAAAACGAATTCTTGAGTTCAAGTATTTTTCATTTTACCCATTTTCACTTAAGGTATGAATAAACAAGTACTAACCTTAATCAAGTGATCAAGTGATTTAATCTTTTCTTAAATCTTACTTTTTATTAAGTGTGACAAGTTTTTAATTAAACTTTCTTTTTAAGAAAATGTTTTATTAAATTAAATATTTGAAAATTTGAAAATGGCATATTCCCTTTTGATTTGGAATATCCTTTCTGGATATTTTTATAACCAGATATGACCTCCACCACTAAAGGACAAAAAGGGAGCGGAGTCTAGCCCGGCGGTTCCTTAGCGCCTAGGCGGTTCCTTATCGATAAGGTACCGCCGGTTGAGATAAGGAACCGCGGGCAGATATAGCCGTTGGTCCTTTGTCCTATAAATAGTGGACCTTTCTCAGATTTTCAATCCACCTCTTTTGCACACAAATTTCCAGATTCAAACATACTTCTTAAATCTCTCAAATCCTTGATTATTTGATTGATTACTACTTGTTTAGAAGTGAATCTATGTCATCTATCCCTTCCTCTTCAAGTGCAAAGAGAAGAACACTATCATTGTGAAGTGTTAAGTCCACCACCAAAGATCCTTTTAAGATCAAATCTTATACATTTGTTGTTGTGTAATAGTTGTGAAGATCCAAGTAGTTGTGTCTATTTGGAAGTTGTGTATGTACTAAGTATAGTTGTGTAGATTGGTCCTAGCTACGATTAGGGCTCGACTTTTAGCTTAGAGTCGGAAATTAGTTAAGCGACGTGTATGGTTCTCTCCACTATAAGGAGCTTGTTGTGTAGTGAAATCTCGAGTAAGGAGTACTCGAGGAGTGGAGTAGGAACGAGGAGTGAGCTTCGTTGCTGAACCACTATAAATCCTTGGTGTTTGGTTTGATCTATCTTTACCCTTAACTCTTTACATTCTTTATTATTTGTGCATATACATTAGTTAGTATTAGTTTTAAATACCATTGTTCATATTGTTCATAAGAAAGGTTCACTTATTTCCTTAAGTCTAAGTTTTTGAGAAAAGAGATTTTTTTGAAAACCATCATTTAACAAGTAAATATAAGAAACTATTCAACCCCCCTCTAGTTTCTACAGATTAGATGAGAGTGTAATTGACGATTAAGTTGGATGTGGATGGTACATGTTGTTCGATTATTGGTGGAGGTGTTGGAACAATCGTTAGGGAGGTGGTTGGTACATGTTGTAGGGAGGTGGATGGTACAGGTTGTACGAATGTTGGTGGAGGCGTCGGAAAAATCGTTTGGGAGGTGGATGATACAGGTTGTTCGAGTGTTGGTGGAGGTGTGGGAACAATCGTTTGGGAGGTGGATGATGCTGGTTGTACGAGTGGTTGAGTTATGGGAACGGTAGTCATCGTTGTGCTAAATGTTGGGGGTGGTGGAGGTACGAGAGTTAACGTCAGATGAGTATCCTCTTGCACAATGAGTGAAGGTGTTTTGGGTATAGGTTTGGTGATATTAACATCCTTGTAAAAGTCGTCATGGTCGGTATCCATGTTTTCTTCTCCCTTACCCTCCTGATTTGGCTCAATGTCTTCAAAGTTAAATTCATTTTCAATATGTTCATCGTCTTGAGTTAGTTGGCCTTCAGGTTCCTTTTCCTTTCGGATTTCCTCTTTGTAGGTCCTCGATTTCTTAGGATTATTGATGTGTTTGATTGATCTAAAGAAAGTAGAGAAATGAAGAACTAGAGAGAGAGAGTTAGAGAGAGAAATGAGAGAAAGAGAAGGTTGAATAAGTGAATGTGTAAAATACAAATGACCAACCCCTCCTAACATGCTAGGAGGGGGTTTATATAGCCCACCCTACATGTGGGCTATATAGGCTATATTGGATCACGAGCCCAATATCATTGGAGTGACCGATCCTTTCTAAATACGTAAAAACGTATTTTCAACAATCTCCCCCAAAGGGAGGTCACTCCAAGTTACAATGTCCTAAATAGTCTATAGCTCGTGATCTATGCTAATAATGATGTGACCGAGACTTTCCTTGGAAAAACGTATTTCCAACAATCTCCCCCAAAGGGAGGTCACACCATTTTACAAAATCTTAAACCTAGCATACTATGCTTGAGTCTTCGATCTTTTTCTTGTGAATATGTTGATGAAATCTTTGACTTTGGTCTTGAGCATGTTTCCTTGCTTTGACCTTGTGCATTCATTACTTGTGATATCTGCCTCCTCGTGACTTCATGTTCCACATACTTATACTTTTATAAATTCTTGAAAGCTTCAGATTTTTGATACAGCGGAAGACTTGACTTTTAGACTTTCTTGAATTTGATTAAGTATTAAGTGCATATAGTATAAGCATGTGGTGACGACTTCTTCTGGATTGTACACCGCAATGCCACCTTCTTGTTACGCTGCATAAGACAGTTAGCAACAAAACATATACACGGATGAAATAGCCTTGAACATTTCATTCTAATTCGGTAGCATTTTACCTCCGGTCGGTGAAGACCGTTAGACGATATTAACTATCGTACTTGTGACAGGTAGTTTCAATTAAGAACCTCCTTGACAAGATTTCGCGGGTAAACCCGTTCTCTTTATTCGACCGTCCAAAGCTGACTGATAACAATAAGAGTGAATCATTTGGATAATAATAACCACATGATTTGAAGCTGTCAATTCATGTTCCTGGAACAAGTGAAATTCAATTAAGAACCGCACCATCGTTGCTTTCCAGTTGTCACGAGCTTTATTCGTATAGAATCTTGCAAGTTACCTACCAAGTGCTGTTTGAGGTTAACACTAGAAGGATTTCCACTCATCACTGTGAACACTAAGGTATCACTCTGAGTGTTCTGGCAAGATCACTAAGATATTGCGTAGAGGCCTGGAACGTGTTTAAATTCATTTAGGAATTAAACCATTGTTGCTTTCTAGTTATCACAAGTTTGATTCATAAAGAATCGCACAAGTCACCTACCATGAGCTTTTTGATATTCGCTCAAGAAGGATTTCCATCTTCATTGTAAATACTTTCGTATTACTCGGATGTTCAGGCAAGATCATGAAGATTTTGCGTAGGAATCTTAAGATCTTTCTTACTTTTCACAGTGTGTAAGGAAGCAAGGAAATATGAAAGTGTGTCCTAATGAGATATTTGATGATCTTAAATGGCTCTAGACTCAATCATGCATTTTGGATTTTTAGTGATCGGAGGCTGGAGAGGAGTGCCACCATTTTAATACCAAATTATTCGGAGTGAATAAATCAATAGATAATATGTTGTCTCCGTGTGATTAAAACAAATATCTTTTAAGAGATATCTGAGTTAGCTGGGATGGGTTGTGCCTTGCATCACTGGGTCCATGATGTCTGTCTTCAATATCAAGAATCATTAAACAATTATCTTAATAGCATATGTATTGACCCGGTTTCTGCCTAAGTTGTAAAGAGGGCTTCTTTCTTTACACCCTTTATCTTTACAATTCTTTTTCATTCTTCAAACCCTTCATTGCTTATCAATACGTCATCACTAGAACCTTGTTGTGATTGTTCCAGTGCTAACTTAAGTACTTGGTCGGCATTCAGCTACGTTCACAATCTTTCTTCATCTTTCCTAAGGACTACTATTTCTAGCTATGAAATGTCCTTGGGAAGATTCCTCCGGTTCAAGAGGAATCATTGGACTTTAACCTATCCTACCATCCTTATGTCACCACAATCTTCACCGTCGTGAATAGAGATGTTTTGGGTAAGTGTATGTCACCATGAAAGAAGTGCAAATCCATTTTGCTCCCCCTTAACATATGCCATGATATCCGAAAACATTTCGCATATGTCGGGATGAGCTAGCATGTTAAGTCAAACCATTTATGATTAATCATATACCATATTAAATCACATTTTCTCCCCCATATTAAAAATATTAACCTAATCGATGTTTTTAATATCAATTGATTTAATAGCATTTTAAGAAAATTTGGGAAGAAAAATGCAAATCCAATTATCTTCATGATTTACACAAGCTCCCCCTCAAATTAATGAGGGTGTACTTGAAACGTGAATTAAATACCTTTTAAACACAAGTGCAAGGTATTTATCACGTACAAAGATCATAAATGATAATGTATTCACAAGATTAGCGATTTATAAGGTTGGACCTGAATGATGGAGAACATCATATGAAAGAAGCACATGGTTCTTGTTCACGAATGTTGGTCGCCTCATCACGTCTGAAGTTATCTCATGACTCCATGTGTATGATTGATATCGTTGTCTTGACACCAATATGTGATCTTGGCACTCTCGGCATCAAGGATTCTGAATGTTGGACAACTGCTCCCCCTCAATTGTTAACCCGTGTTCTATTGAAAGAGTTGTAGTCGCCGGTTGAGTAGTCGCATCGTCGAGTATGTAGATATCAATTGTAAATTGCTACGGTTGGTGGAGATGATAACTTCATAAAAACAAGATTTCTCTTGTTTTAACAAATAAATGCACTGACACGTACATAAATTTGTGTTAGATTGTGTTATTACGTAAACACAATCCCTTACATGGTTATAAAGTAAACCATGCCCGAGAAAATTAATTCCCGTTGTTGAGTCAAAGCTTTCCGGTGAAATGCTTGACTTGAGTATGAAAAACGGGTTACTATCTGAAATAATAGCAAGCCATAATTGAGCATGTTTTAAAACATTTGAACTTCTGCTCGAACTTTATTTACAACCCCATGTCATTATTGAATGAAATTTCTAGTATCGTAAATATTATCGATTCCAGAAGACATGCTCTTTTTATCAAAAACATTTTTGAACACACAATTTTGAAAGATTTAGAAAAACCTTTTGAGAAATTCTCGAAAAATTATGTTCAATTTTTTGAAAAACAATTACTTGAGCTTACGATGTTGAATATCTTACAAAATGAGCTCAAGTCCGAGAAGTTGTAAACTTCCCGTTGTGAGGATAAGTTTATCATCGGCGATAACCTTTCCTTTTAACTGAAGAACGAGTCCTAAGTTGACATTTACTTAGAAGTCGTTTTCACGAGCTTGAAAAACTTTGAATGTTTTAACGTAAAGCTCATGACCGAGAAAGATGAATTTCCCGTTATGAGGAAAAGTTCTCTTATTTTAAAGATACACTTTCCTTTCTGAGCTTAAAACTTGGAATGTTTTAATACAAGCTCATGACCGAGAAAATTTAATTTCCCATTACGAGGATAAGCTATCTTTAAAGATAATCTTTCTAAAATTGAAGTCCGAGTTACAGTCTGATATTTAACTGTAAGTCATTGTGCATGAGCTTAAAAAACTTTGAATGTTTTTAATATTAGATCATGCCCGAGAAAAATTAATTTCTCGTTGTAAGGATAAGTTTATCATCGGCGATACACTTTCCTGCCTTTGAAGAACGGGTTACAATCTGTGATCCGAATGTAAGCCTTATACACAAGCTTAAAACCTTGGAATAGTTTTAATGTAAGCTCGTGTCCGAGAAAATTTAATTTCTCGTTTTGAGGGTAAGTTATCGTTGCGTAGATAAACTTTCCTTTCTCTGAAGAACGAGTTACAGTCTGTTATGTGACTGTAAATCCTTTGGTAAGCTTAACCATGAATCCCCCGAGACACTTGTCTTTCCGATATCTACTTCTTCAGCAACCAAACTCTAAGAGTGTCCTTAGTTGAACGGTATACAACGATTGGACCGCTTCGTTCTTTTGGAACATCAACTTTGGAACCTGCAATCTCATTAGGAGTTTGCATGCTTTGATATGGGTTAGCGATATCTATCTTAGAACCATTTGGGTATTCACAGTTTTCTTTTCTTGTGCCAGAGGTGGCCTGAGGGGATGATTCACTTTTCTTAGTTGGCAAACGTTTCCTTTTATAGAAAACCTTAAGTGCAGGCTTAAGTGATGTATCATCCTTTGCAATTTCCTCCCTAGTAGTCTTAGTAGAATCAGAGACTATCCTAGTTAAAGGGCACTCGTTTCCTACAAGAGTGAAAGTTCTACCAGTGGGGCGCCAAACTTTACCATTGGGTTTGATTTTAGATATCCACTGAGATTTATGTCTAGCATGGGAGTTCACCTCATTAAGTAATTTCTTGATACAAGAATCATGATTTGCCGTAAAGACACATTTTCTACATGTTTTACAAGTAACATATTTAATGTTCGAGTAAGATCTAGAATTCCTGGACGATTGATTGATTCTCCAAGGATTTGACATGCTACGGTTAGCAGTGTTGGTAATCTAGAAGGCATCTGTCTAGGTTTGAAATTCCTATCTCTTACTTGTGTCTTTTGCATAGCTTCCCTTAGACTAAATGTATGGCGAACGTCATTTGAACTAGTTCGAGACGTGTTCTTTGGACTGTATCTAGGGAGACTTGATGCAATCATGTGATTAGGTCTTACAAAAGCTGTTTTAGTCACATTGGCCCTAGTTGGTGGAGTGACTGGTCTAGAAAGATGAACCATATCAACTTGGGAGGCAAACCGCGGTCTCGAGGATTGTGATCGCTCGGATCTAAATGCAGTCGATTGTCGAATGAACTGATTTGTAGGCGGTTTCCCCAAGATTGATGGTTTTTCAAGCTTAGTGTCCACACTAGTTCCTTTAGTTTTCCTCAATTCGTTTTTCAATGAAGCTATAGCAAAGACCTTTTTCTGTACTTGAGCCTTTAAAATCTCATTCTCTTTCAGCAAGTTATCTTGGGATGCCACTTTAGATTCAAGCAACTTAATTTGTTTCAAAAGATTATACTTTTCAGCTTTAGAATCTAGAACTGTTTGATCCAATTTTCGTTCAAGAACAACGTTTGACTTTTCAAGTTTTTCAAAATATGTTTCAAACTTTTCAGTTCTCTTAGAAAATTCTAGTTTGGCATCCTCAAGCTCTTTTGATTGCTGAGCTAAAATCATTTCAATCTCATCAATCCTAGAAGCAAAGTTGGTTAATGAAGCAGTCATAAGGCATATATCATGATTTTTAGCATTTTGATCATTCTCTCCCCCATTATGACGCACATCGGATGAATCAGAAGTGGAATCACCCTTTTCCATCCCATGTTGGTCATAGGTGGGTTCTGAGTTCTCAACATGTTGTAGATCATTGTGAGATTCAGTATTCAATTGTACCTCAACTTTTGGCTCTTCGTCATGCATGCTTGAGTCACGTTGTCGTGATGCAATGACGCTGCTATCATCGTTAACCAAGGCGGTCTCCTTTGAGTCATCCGTAAGACCATTTTTCTCCTGTGTCATCTGTATCGTAGATTCTTGTATTCCACTAGTATGCTCTAGTTGAAGTTGTGAATTTGCATAAATCGAAAGTGCAATAGATGTCATGAACTCGAGCAATCTATCCTTAAAGTCTTTAACTTCGATTTGTGTGTCTTCAAGGAATGACTGGCAGATCATTGAAGCTTCAACCTTGGCAGGATCAAATTGAAAGAACCTCGAAAAATGTTGCACTGGAACTTGAAGTGAATGTGAGGATTCAATTTGATTAATGTCTTCTTTGTAGATTTTTTCTAGTAGGTGGTTCAATTTGAGGAGCATTGGGTGGATGAAAATGATACGATCTTGACCGAAGAGTGTCACAAATCCGCTTCCTTCTTTAAGTATAGAAATGTTCGACAGATGGAACCGAAGTAGTCGAAATAAAGTCATTCTACTATCTCTAGCTTTAACTTTCATGTGACGCGATTCCCCCTCTTGAAATGTCGAACTGAACGAATCCATTGAAGTTTGATGTGAAGATTTACAAAACGTTGATCGAACAATGAGAGAAAGTAAATGTGTTTGTTGTTGTGTGTAGAAGCCGGGAAATAATGTTAAAATCCCCTAAATTATGTTCTCGATAAACCAAAAATTCCAAGATGAAATCCCCTAAACACGTTTTTGAAAAATCTTGGAATACTTGTTGCCCTATTGCAATGCCTAAAAGGAATGCAGTCGCAATGTCTGTCGCAATGAATCCTATCGCAATAAATCCTATCGCAAAATCCCAATCACAATAAGTCCTATCGCAATATTCCAATCGCAATACCCTGTCGCAATGCCATGTCGCAATATCCTGTCGCAATACCCTGTCGCAATATCACAAAAACAATCTAGTCGCAATGTGAATCGCAATATGGATCACAATAACAAGGAACTCCAATTGCAATAACAGAAGAACTCCAATCGCAATCCCAATCGCAATATGGATCGCAATGTTAAAACCCTAGATATTGCGATGGGAGCTGTCGCAATAGTACAAACAGTATACTCTTTTTTCCACTTTTCTCGGACAAAACACACCAAATTCGAGATTTTAAGCCAAATTGATCCAAACACCCAAAAATTTTACGCTTTTAACCAAAGAAACAATACCAAATCACTATCACAACTATGTAGATGATTTGTATCAAGATTAAACCATAAAAAACACAAAAAAAAATTTGGACGTGGGTTTGTATAGATCAAAAAGCTACAAAAATCAAGAACACGAACACATAAACAATACAATCATCCCATGGCTCTGATACCATTTGTAGGTCCTCAGTTTCTTAGGATTGTTGATGTGTTTGATTGATCTAAAGAAAGTAGAGAAATGAAGAACTAGAGAGAGAGAGTTAGAGAAAGAAAGGAGAGAAAGAGAAGGTTGATTAAGTGAATGTGTAAAATACAAATGACCAACCCCTCCTAACATGCTAGGAGGGGGTTTATATAGCCCACCCTACATGTGGGCTATATGGGCTATACTGGATCACGAGCCCAATATCATTGGAGTGACCGATCATTTCTAAATACGTAAAAACGTATTTCCAACACTCTTCCTTGTCTTCATCCGTAATATCGGGGTTTCCAATTTCTTCGCGAGCCAATTCTTTAGCTGTTTTGGACCCAGAGCCACTAGTTTTAGCAAGTGCATCCATTTTACTCTTCTGAAAAACGATTTGAAGCTGTTTGGCTTTAGAAATAGTTGTTGGTGCAGGTTCTTCTACATCATCATCAAGAAGTTGCTCCTTGCCCTTGTCCTTAGCCTTAGCCTTTGAAGAAGATGTCTTTTGACGATTAGATGTTGTTTTCTTCCTCTTACCTTTTCCTTGCTTAGATGAAGAATCTTCTGCTGATCGGTTTGCCTGGATTTCAATATCTCTAAGCATGTCCTTATATGCCTGACTTTCTTTGATGCCCTCATTAATCATAGTATCCAGAACTGGTGTTGGACGCAATGAATACTTAGTGCTTGGACCATAGTTTTCATGTGTTCCATAAGGTAGTCCTTTGTTGTAGTATGATAGAACAATTTTCCATGTTCGTCACTAGAATCTGAGGTCTTCATGAAGTAATTGATGATTAACTTTGTGAAGCGTAGAAATGGAAGGTGCTCGGATTTCTTCTTAGTGTTGAGAAACTAAAAGCAGAATTCTTCCCAAAGAAACGAAGCATAGTCTAGTCTTGCCCTAGTGTAGAGTCCCCAAAATATGCAAGCTTGAGGGAGTCTTAGAGTGTCTGCTCCACTGAATTTTGAAGTAAAACACCGGATAATGATAGTAAAGATAGCCTTCCATGGTTTTCCTACTTGTGATGTCTGAAACTGAGATAAATTGCGGAGTTCTCCCTCATAATTCCGAGATCAGATCGTCTTGATAATTTATGGTTTCTTGATATTTGCAACAAACTCTTCTCCTTGAGCAGGGCGAGGGAATTTAAAAATCTTCCATAAATGACCCAAGTGAATTGTCATTGGTTGTCCGTTGATCTTAAATTCAATATTGGATATAGATATGTGTTTAGCGTTGTCAAGTGTAGCTGTTGCCCATAGTTCCTGCATGTAGACCTTTGGTACAGATGCTGTGGCCCGTAATGCAGCCCTAATTGGAGAGATATCCAAGATGTCCATTGCAATTTTGAATGCTGGGAAGCTAGGATCAAAATCATCCTTGAGTCTTAAGTTGTTCTCAGCAAGTGGCAATCTGTCATTCTGTGGAACTAGTGCTAGATCAAATGCGAGTTGTTGTTCTTCAGTGATAGACATTTTCCTGCTTTAGAGAAGACACATGCAAATGATACACACAAATATATATATATATATATAAATATATATATATATATATATATATATATATATATATATATATATATAATATATATATATATATATATATATATATATATATATCTATAGATATATATATATATATATATACATATATATATATATATATATATATATCTATATATATATCTATATATATATATATATATATATATATATATATATATATATATATATTTATATATATATATATATATAAATATATATATATATATATATATATATATATATATATATATATATATATATATATATATATATATATATATATATATATATATATATATATATATATATATATATTATATATATATATATATATATATATATATATATATATATATTATATATATATATATATATATATATATATATATATATATATATATATATATATATATAGATATATATATATATATATATATATATATATATATATATATATATATATATATATATATATATATATATATATATATATATATATATATATATATATATATATATATATATATATATATATATATATATATATAGAGATATATATATATATATATATATATATATATATATATATATATATATATATATATATATATATATATATATATATATATATATATATATATATATATATATATATATATATATATATATATATATATATATATATATATATATATATATATATATATATATATATATATATATATATATATATATATATATATATATATATATATATATATATATATATATATATATATATATATATATATATATATATATATATATATATATATATATATATATATATATATATATATATATATATATATATATATATATATATATATATATATATAAATCATAAGACATGTAAATACTTAGCATGGTGAAGCATATCATTTCATAATGTTTGTTTGTTTTAACTTTATCCGTGTTTTAAACCTAAGTCATTTTATTAAAAGCATTCAGCATAAAATTATTTTAGAATAGACTTAGCCTACAAAAACTCTCGCAAAACTTATGTGAACAGGATCTCGAAATAACTTAGTTACACAAGATATCGCAATAACTTAGTTATGCAAGATCCCGCAATAACTTAGTGTGAATATCCCGCAATATCTAACCTTCTAAGATTTCGCAGTATTGTATAAAACAACATCTCACAATAAAATAACATCTCAGAATAACAGAGATCCCGTAATAACTTAACATCTTGCAATAATCTTGCGATACAAGATCCCATCATAACATCTCACAACATCTCACAATATTTTTGCGAGATATGATCTCGCGATAACTTTGCAAGATATGATCTCGCAATAACCAAGAAACTAAGGATTCCACAATGTCAATTAGCTAAGGATTTCACAATATCAATATCTAAAGATTCCGCAATGTTTTGAGTCAATAATTTCGCAATATCCAAAAACTAAGAATTCTGCAATCTGGGCGGATATTACGAGAAGATTGAATATGGGTTCGATTTCGAAGCTATGTGTGTTTCTGAGCAAAACTAAACATTACCCCATCTATATAAATGCTACACGAACACTTCCCCTTATCAATTACACCTTTCGTGACAAAAAAGTTCATAAACTCTAATTATGGTGGATTCAAGATCTAACGTTCTTTGAGCACTAAAAATGAAACTAAACTAGATGAGAGTGTACGTTTTATCAATCTGAACTTGGCTAATTACCTTTATGCTTAGAAGTTCCTAGATAGAACGCGATTGAAGCTTGTGTGATGTATAACAATGGAAGCCAAAGAAGTGTTTGTGTTTGTGATGGTTTTTATAGAGAAACAGGGAAACGGGTGGGGGGGGGGGGTGGAGTTGACCTAGTCAAGCCATAAAACTATATTTGGAATATAGTCCCCCTAGTTTGTGTGGTTTATTAAACTTGTATTAAACAAGTTTCCACATAACACCCGTTATCTCTTATCATACCACAAGAATCGCACATAAACACTCGATGACTTAAATCAAGGACATATATCCTAAGCACATAAACCCCAATCCTAAGGCATAAACATGATATCCTAAGGAACAATTATCACACATCACATAAGAAATTGGAACATTAACCGTTTGAAATTTTCTGCAAAATCTTTTGAAGACCAATTAAATTACCAAGACGATTTGATATTTCCTCCCCCTTAATCAATGACCTGTTTTCTATTGAAAGAGTTGTAGTCATTGTTTAAAGAGTAAAATACCATGAAGACATTTTCTGATTAAATTTTTAAGAAACGATTCTGTTGGCAATAAGATTTCTCTTATTTTAACAAATAAATGCACCGAAGCGTACATTAATTTGTGTTAGACCAAGTTATACAGTAAACTTGATCCCTTGTATGGTTATAAATTAAACCATACCCGAGAAAATTAATTCCCGTTGTGAGCCAACGTTTCCTGAAGAAATACGTGACTTTAATGCGAAAAGCGGGTTGCAGCCTGAAATAACTACATGCCTAGGCATGTTTTAAAATATTTACAACTTTTATACGAACTCTATTTATGGCGTCGTGTCAATTCTAATCAACATTTATAAGGCCGCAAATATTATCGTACTAAAAGAAATACCTTTTTGAAAAATAAAAAATATTTTTGGATTTTGTTGATTTTATATTTTTTATGGTTTTTATAGGTTTTATATTTTTGTATTTTTCTGTTTGGTGGTTTAATATATACCATATATACATGATCACGATAAAAGGATACTCAAGAATAATTTACCACCACTATTATGTAGTTTCTTCTACCAACTCTTGAAGAGTCTCCGGAGAGAATGATTGCATGCCCAGCTTGTCGATCAAAAATTCGATACGTCCTCGATCAAAAGCCATCGTGAAAATATCTGCCAGCTGATACTCAATGTTGACAAAATACAGCTCGATTCCTCCGTTTTCCAATTGTTCTTTGATAAAATGGTAGCGTATGTCAATATGCTTCGACCGAGAGTGTTAAACGTAGTTGCAACAAAGGGCAATAGCACTTTTGCTGTCACATTACATTGTTATTTTGTTGAATCCAAGACCTAGTCAGTCAATTGTGATCTCATCCAAAGAACTTGAGCACAACAACCGGACATGGCAATGTATTCTGCCTCCATACTTGATACCGCAACGCTTTTCTGCCTTTTGGATGCCCAACTAATCAATCGATCTCCAAGTAGTTGCAAACTCCCAGATGTGCTACGTCTAGTATCTTTACACCCAACATGATCCGCATCTGCATATGATATTAGTGCAATAGAGGAGTCTTTCGGATACCACAGACCACGATGAAGTGTTTCTTTAAGATACCGAAATATCCTTTTCACAACATGTAAGTGCTTTTTGGTAGGCCGAACCTGATACCGGGCACACATGCATATAGCAAATTGTAAATCTGGCCTGCTAGTAGTGAGATAGAGAAGGGTACCGATCATTCCACGGTAAATTTTCGGATCGACAACAATCCCATCTCTATCCTCATCTAACTTGGATCTCTCCACCATTGGAGTATCCACGTGGTCATATTTTTCAAAATGATACTTTTTCAAAGATTCAAGAGCATATTTGGATTGATTGATGAAGATGCCTCTGGGATTCAGAGAAATTTGAAACCCTAAGAAGAATGATATTTTTCCCATCATTGACATCTTACAACGTGTGGACATGATTTTCTCAAAATGGTCGGATAATTCTTGGGTAGTGGCAGAAAATATTATATTATCAACATAAATTTATACCAGTAACATGTCGTTGCCTTCCTTGAGAGTGAACAATGTCGGGTCCAATTTTGCCTTTGGAGAAGCCTTCCGAGATAAGATATGATGATATGAGATCGTACCACGCGCGTGGAGCTTGTTTCAACCCATAAAGAGCTTTCTAGAGCTTGTACACATGATTATGATACTCCGTGTTCACAAATCCATCCAGCTGGCTTACATAGACTTCTTCCCTTAATTCACCATTGAGAAATACCGTCTTAACATCCATTTGGTAGACGATGATGTTCATATGAGCAACATACGAGAGGAATAGTCTGATTTTCTCCAATCTTACAACGGGAGCAAAGGATTCTTCAAAATCAATACCCAATGCTTGTTTATAACCATGATCGACCAATCTTGCTTTGTTCTTTAATATTCCACCCATCTCATCGAGTTTGACCTTGTATACCCACAACAAAGTAAGAACGTTGACGTTGTCTAGTAACGGAACTAATTCTCATACTTCAACTCATTTAAATTCATTAAGTTCCTCTTGCATGTCCTCAATCCAACATAATTGTGTCATAGCTAGTTGCCATTTTGTAGGTTCAATCTCAGAGAGAAACGCATGAAAGTAGAAAAATAATGCCTGTTCTTGTAATTGGTGGCGTGTAGAGACTGGTCTTTCAATGGCACCAATGATATTTTGGATTGGGTGATCCTTTGTCCAATTGGTGTTGTGAGTTTCAATCAGGTGGGGTCTGGAGTAAACGGTAGCAGAAGCTCCCTCTGAGGTAGACGCCTCGATAGGGTTGTCGGGAATAGGTATCCCAAAGTATGGAACCTCTTGAATCTTAGCAAATTCCAAATCATGATCAGTGTGATCCTCTTCAACATCATTAGGAACGAGTGGGGTTGTTGATTCATGTGTAGTTTGAGAATTACTGGGGGATGGTGCATCTGGTTCAAGAGTGAGTGTAGATGCATCAGATTGATCTCCATTATCTTGCGCAACAACTTCGGGAATCGGAGCTACTACTGCAGGAGCTGGAGCATCATCACTTGGGGGATCAAATAATTCATCAAACATCGGTTGAAATAACTCATCCTACTCGGGCCTTGTAGGTGGTATAAATGATGGAGAAGTAGGATTGTTGGGAACTAATCTGGAACTGATATTACCGGGTCCCATCTCATGAAGCGCGGGTTCAGAGCTACGTTGCTCAGAAGCCATCACTGTTAGCTCATCAAAATCGACATCCATAGTTTCTATTATCTTTCCAAGACGACGGTTATAAATCCGGTAAGCTTTCTTCGTTGGTAAGTAACCAATGAAAATTCGTATATCAGCCTTAGGTTGAAGTTTTCCCAAATTTTCACTGTTGATGATTGGGTAACAAAGTGCACAAAACACATTAGGAAATGACAAGTCGGGTTTTCGTTCATGAAGAAGTTTATATGGTGTCTTTCCATGATGCTTACGAAAAATAGAGCGGTTTTGGGTATAACATGCAGTTGCTACAGCTTCTGCCCATAAGAATAAAGGAGCATTTGCGTAAATCAACATAGTTCTAGCAGCTTCCATAAGTGTAGATTACGTCTTTCCACGACACCGTTTTGTTGTGGAGTGGGAACAACTGATGTTTCATGTGAAATGCCCTCTTCTTCATAATAACTCCCAAAGTCTGAATGAGAAACTCAGTTCCATTATCAGTATGGATTCGACGGACAGTAGCATTAAGACACACTTGGATCATCCTTAGAAACTTGATAATATATGTTGGTGCTTCATCCTTCGTTGTTAAAAACTTTACCCATTTAAACCTTGAAAAATCATCCACAATGACGAGGACGTATTTTCTATCGCTCACACTTGCTGTCTGCATTGGCCCGCAAAGATCCATGTGCAAAAGACACAGTTTTTCTTGATTGGTGTCTTCAGCTTTGGGTTTGTAAGATTTCTTGGTGATTTTCCCGAATGAACACGCAGAGCATAATGATCCTTTTTAAACTTGAGCTTTGGAAGACCACAAACAAGTTCGTTTTTAGCCAAATGATTAATAGCACCACACTAGTACAAAAAATGGTATCCGTCACTGTAAAAAAGAGTGACCGTAGGCATACAGTCACACGTGGTTTTTTTAGTCTTTGTGACGAAAGGTCCCGTGACCGTAGGTACCCTACGGTCACGATCTGATATTTGTGACGATAACCAGTAAAAAAACTGTGACCAATACTCGAAAATGTGTCACGAACTAGGTACAATATTTGGTGTTTTAGTGAATATGTGTGATGGTAAACACTTTATAGTTACATGAGTTTTGTTTAAGAGTGACTATTGTTTATAAGTTTGTCACATGAATATACAATATGTGTGACATTTACTATGTGATTAGTGTATTATGTGTGTCTATATGCATCAAATAGTCACATGAAAGGTATGTTTGTGTGACCTTTTATGGCATGTAGTTACACAAATTATGCTAATGGCTCTGAGTTTGTCACATGCAATTAACCAAAGAGTTATCAAAATTAGTAATAAGTGTGACTGTATGCTTTGTCAAGTCAAGTTAGTTGTATTTTTTGTGACTATATGCATCCAATAGTCACATGAATTGTATGTTTGTGTGACCTTTTATGACATGTAGTCACACAAATCATGCTAATGGTAATGAGTTTGTCACATACAAATAACCAAAGAGTTACCAATTGTAGAAATAAGTGTGACTGTATGCTTTGTCAAGTCAATCAAATTGTATTTTGTGTGACTATATACATCCAATAGTCACATGAATTGTATGTTTTTGTGACCTTTCATGACATGTAGTTACACAAATCATGCTAATGGCTCTGAGTATGTAACATACATATAACCAAAGAGTTACCAATAGTAGTAATAAGTGTGACTGTATGCTTTGTCAAGTCAAGCAAATTGTACTTTGTGTGACTATATGCATTCAATAGTCACATGAATTGTATGTTTGTGTGACCTTTTATGACATGTAGTCACACAAATCATGCTAATGGCTCTAAGTTTGTCACATAGAATTAACCAAAGAGTTACCAATAGTAGTAATAAGTGTGACTATATGCTTTGTCAAGTCAAGCAAATTGTATTTGGTGTGACTATATGCATCCAATAGTCACATGAATTGTATATTTGTGTGACCTTTTATGACATGTAGTCACACAAATCATGCTAATGGCTCTGAGTTTGTCACATACAATTAACCAAAGAGTTACCAATAGTAGTAATAAGTGTGACTGTATGCTTTGTCAAGTCAAGCAAATTGTATTTTGTGTGACTATATGCATCCAATAGTCACATGAATTGTATGTTTGTGTGACCTTTTATGACATGTAGTCACACAAATCATGCTAATCGTACTAGGTTTGTCACATACAATTAACCAAAGAGTTACCAATAGTAGTAATAAGTGTGACTATATGCTTTGTCAAGTCAAGCCACTTGTATTTTGTGTGACTATATGCATCCAATAGTCACATGAATTATATGTTTGTGTGACTTTTTATGATATGTAGTCACACATTGGAATGTGACTAACAATGATAATAAGTGTGACTATGTTTCATCTTCTAGTAAACTTTCAGAATTCAATAAAAACAAAAAACAAAATTCTGGAAATCAAATTTCAATTGCATTAATATATAAAACTGAATGTACATAAGCAAATCAACTACTGTAATGTCGTATTATTTACAAGTAACATACTTTTCACAAAGAATCACACTTGTAAAGACATTGAATCACCGTATTGTAAAGTCTTTTGAGCCTTGTTACTCCTAGCTTGTATCTTCATATGAGGAATAGTCGTAAATGTATTGCCTGCTGAAACGTTCATCGAGCGCTTAGTTCCTATCTTTGGTGCACTTTCAACAATAGCTTTTATGGTATTTGGTGGTGTTGTTTCCTGTAGGGAAACAAAATCCGTGTATTAAACATTGAACTAAATATGAAAAACTATGTATATGTAGGATGATAAATCAAGTGTGTGTACTTCTTGAAAAAAAATAACCTTTTCCTTTGGACATGCCAAAAAACTACCTTGTACATCATTAACAGTTTTTAAACCATTATTTCCGTCATCAGGTATGAATTCTACATGCACTAGGGATTCATAAACTGAAACTTTGTAGCAATTTTTTTGGTAGTGGTTGGTTATGAATCGTTACATTGTCTCCATCCTTAGACTTGTATACCGTACCGTTACCAATGATAATTGTCGTAGAGATTTTCCATAGTTTTCACTTAAATGTCTGAAGAAAATATGTTTACATTGCGTTAATGAGAAATAAATTAAACAAGTAATTTTATGAATAATGATGAAATACTTACACCTGGTAGTGATGGTGGAGATTAATTTACTTTCGATTTAGAATGTGTACGTGATATGAGTGTAAATACTCATATCATTTATATCACAAAATGTCATAAAATGCATAAAACATATGAATATTGTATTTTATTTGCATGTTTTCTTGTTTCATGTGTGTAGGTACCAAGATCACAAAAACCGGAAAAAATCGACACAAGATTGAAGAAATTTCAAGAGCCAAAAGACAAGTCGTTTTTATTCGAGGATTCAAATTTATCAAGTAATATTGGGCCTTGGTGGGACCCACTTAAACTAAATGGGCTTGAAAGCCCATTTATGATGATGTCAAGTTTCAAATTAGTTAACGAAGCCCAAATCATAAAGAAGTGGACGGGTGAAGTAAATTGGGTCAAAAGCCCAACAACAAAAGGAAAATAATGAGACGATGGAAAAGCTTTATTCACTTTTGGTTCAATGTTTCGGGTGTCAAAGCCCATGTAACCAAAGAAAAGAGACGGTGGAAAAAGAGTAACTCTTTTGGTCAACAACTATTTAGTCAAAGAAAGAAATATACAAAGAAAATACGAGAGAGAAATATTTTTGGAATAACTATGAGCAGTCATGAACCCTAACTAATTAGGGCTTCTCGAAATTGACTAGCGAGTGGCATTCACGCACCCCAAATAAAATACCAAGAAAATAGAGGAAGAAGAGTGAAAAGATGCTTAGTGCATGGCTGTGACGTGGCGTTTTAATTCGTCACAGCCCTTCTCTCATTTGTGGATTCACTGAAAATCTGACAAAGAGCCAATAATATCCATCCACCTCAACAGCAAACTAACACAATCATTGCCAGGTTGGCAATCCGCATGATGGAGGGCATATATCAGCCGTGAGATCAAGAATGGGATGAAAGAGAGAGCCAAGATACTCAATCAAGGTTAAAGATTGATGTTGGAGTTTTATACACCTTTAGGAAAAGGATGCACAAAGTAGGGCAAGTGCACAACGATTTAGGAAAACCGTGTGTGAATGACCCTAGGTGAGTTCGTTCTCGAGGAGGCAAGTGCGTTGTGTTGAGAGTTGATTTTTGTTTGAGATTATATTGATTGAAAAAGAAATGAGAAAGGAAAGAATTGACGGTTACGAAAACTAATTAAACTACGACGAAAAAGGCGTAAACGTAAAACCGTAAAAACGACGAAAATTAAAATTTTAACCTAAAAATTTCTAAAAATTACTAAAAATCCCAAATAATATTCTAAGAGTTTACAAAAAATCCAAACTTGCTAAAACCTTTTAATTAATTAAATAATGACTTTTTAATGCTAATTAAAGCCCTAAAAATCACTTTTAATTATCAAAAAGCCCTAAACAAGATTTTATAGTTTGTAAACCTCAAAAATGACCTAATTAAGCTAAAAACTATTTTTAAAAATTTTAAAACCAAATTGAACTATTTTTAAACACTAAAAAACTATTAAAATGTATTAAATCTTAAATTAATTCTAAAAATTAATTGAAAAGCCTAAAAATTAATTGGAAAGTGACAAAGTTCCTATTTTAATGTCTAGAATCTAGGAAAAATGAAAAAAAGTTAAAAATAAAACTTTGAATTTTAATGAATAAAATAATATTAAAATATTCTAAAAAATTAAAAGTCCTCAAATAAATTCTAAAAAATTCTCAAAAATCCTAAATATTGTAACTAGAACAAAAATGCAAACCAAATTTTCTGAAACCTAATAATTAATTTTATATTAATTTTTAAAGTTGCTTAAAAACCCTAAAATTAAATAAAATTAAAAATTAAAGTTTTTGAAAACTTTTTTATATGTAAACCTCAAAAATAAGAATTAAAACCTAAAAACTATTTTTTTGTATTTTTTACTTACTGTTTAATATTTTTTAATGACTTTTTAAATTAAAAACTAGAAATAATCCTAAAAATTAATTAAATAAAAGGAAAAATAATACTTTTAGCCAGAAAAATCCTAAACTCTATTATAATCCTAGGAAAAATGAAAAATACCAAAATCACTTAACCAATAAGCTATAATAAGCAGAAATGGTCACGGCTTATTTTAGATAAGCCAAAACACAATCTCCTTAAGTATTGGGCCTTGTGTATCTTTACACAAGATTAAAGCTAGCACACTGGTAAGGACTCTGAACCCTCCAACGAGAGGTCAGGGGTTCGAAGCCAGGCTAGTGGTTTTTGTAAAAAAAATTTTCTTTTTTTTTCTTTTCCAAACCAAATTGACACACTGACTAACTTGTAAACTCAATCCACTTTCTGTTTTTAGCCAAGATTACACAAGATTAAGATCAAAATGTGGCCATGTCTGCTATTGTTTCTGAAAAAACAAGATTTGTTTTACTTTGTGTTTGCTTTACTTCACAAAGAAAAGAATCCAAGAGGAGCTTGGACTTGAGCTATTTGGTTATGTATTGGAGCACAATGGCACCCCTACACTCTTTCTGAGTGTAGGGAGTCACAACAAACAGAAAACCAACACTCTTAGCACAAAACCACAACACACAAATCAAATCCAAGCATATGACTGTTTCTGAGGTCTTTAAGCTAGGTCTGGGGACTGTTTAAGCTTATAACTAGCACACTTGTGAGTTTCAAACACCCAAACTTTGCAAACAAACCTACAAACTGATGCACCAACAATATCAAAGACTAAATATCCCTTCCCTTAACAGATTTCAGAAACTTTGAGCAAATTATGAACATATTAAGAAGAAAAAATTGGTGATGCAGATTTATAGCTATGTTTTTCCTTTTAAAACATACAAACCTACTTCAAATCATACCAAACTGATGCACAACTAACAATAAACCCTAATCAATCCTATTTAACAATTCTAACACATTCTAAGAACACAATCAAAGATTTTAACCTGCTAAAACTAGAAACCAAACACCCCTTTAAATCTTTTCTGAAAACGTTTTCAAAGCAAATCCCTTTCAAACAGACTCAAAATGATTCTATTACCTCTAAGCATGCATATCATGGCATAAGAACACAAAACAAAGCAAATCTTCACACTTTAAACACCTTTCAAACAAAGAACACATAAACTCACAATTTTTCTGAAATTTTCAAAAGTAAAAGAAACTTACCAATGAACCTTACATCCAAGGTTCATTGTGGATGATAATCCACCTCCCATACATCCGGATGTATGCTGAACAAAGATCATCTACAAAGCTCAAACCTGAAAATTCAAAAACAAAGAGAAAAACAAGCAACAAGATATAATGTTTGTTTTCTTTTCTTCCTCCTTAAAACTTTCACAAATCTTTTTTAAAACTTGAACTAAAATAAATTAAAACTGGAAATGTAAATGGTACTCAGAGATTTTTAAAACATAAACTTTTTCATTCCATTGAAAAAAATTACAAGTTTTCTAAAAACTGAGACAAGAAAAAAAATGTGAACTAAAACCCTAATGCCTTATATAGGCTTACAAAGAAGTCTCTAGAAAGTAAAACCCTAATTGTTAACTCCCAATTGTGCCCTTGAGGGATATTCGGATATCCCTTTGAAGATGCTGATTTTGAATTTGATAGGAGGCTCCCATGTGATGTTATCAGTGTACTTGCTTGATCTTGGCCGTTTGTCAAAACTTTGGGAGCACGAAATTGCTTAGGGATGTCGATTTGCTGGCAAGACTTTGTCTTGGAGTAGCAGGGGAGCCACGTGGAGGTCCCACAAGGTGAGAGGGACGGGTGTTGGGAGGTGGGTTTGAGTGAGACAAGAGGGAATTAACAAACTGCACTTAATTGGGGTAAACCCCTTTGGTTTGAGGTTAATCAAATTTAGGGTTTATGGGTTAAGTGGTGGTGAACAGTGGAGTTTTTGATTCATTTTGGGGGATTACTTTTTAAATAACAGGTTTCCCCCACTTTTGGTTAATTAAATGCGTTTAAGTAGAGTGAGGGGGTTCAAAAAGGTTTGTGATAGGGTCAAAAAGTTGTGGACTGGTTTATTTGAACTGGTGGGTGACGTGTCAGATGGGGGTTGGCTGGTGGGCTTTTGTTGTCTGGTCACATTAGGCCCCCACTTTATAAGTTATCTTCATTTTGTAATAAATAGCTCACAAATCCATTTCCTTTGTATTTAACTTTCAGCAATTGTCACTTTTGGCACCAAGGTTTTTCAAAGCTTGTATCAAGGACCATTAATGCAATATCTTCATTTTCCAAGGACTGATTTTGCCATATCTTCAAACTTCAAGGCTTTGACTTGTTGGTTGACTTCTTGGAGGACCATATTTGACAATTTAGATTTGATGAGGGACTAAATTTGCCAATTCTTCAAAGTCAAGGGTCCTTTTTGTAATTTTGACAAACTTTAGGGACCAAACTTGTAATTATGAAGATACAAGGGTATAAAGTGTCAATTCTTCAAACTTGGAGGATTAATCTTCAACATTCTTCAAATCTTCAAGGGTTTTCTTTGGAAAATTCCTCACTAGGGCTTGGTTCATCGTGCGGCTTCGTTTCCCGTGTTCGTTTTTGCGTGATTCTTGTGATCTTTTGTCATTTTCTCAATATCCGTACCTAAATTACACAAGCAACAAACACAAGCATATATTTGGGTATTTTGATGATATTTAATGCATTTTAAGTCCAAAAAGAACGATGAGACCATGTATAAAAGCCGTCTCATCACTCCCCCATACTAAACCATTGCCGTGCCCTCACGCAATGCTAGAATAAAGTATCGTAGCATCTCCAAAATTCATTTTATTCACTTTATTGGAATGATAAACTAGCTACACTACTACTATTAATACTACTTGTGTTATAGACATAATGTATGATTTTCATCGCAAAATGGGACGTTTAGGTTCATATAATAAGAACACGTGAATGCTTCGTTAGAAATAATTTCATCGTCCTCGATTTTCACTCTAATTCCATGCTAAGCGTGCAACGAGATCATTGTCATTATAAGTTAGTAATGATAACACTACTCATATGCCCTAATCACGTACTTATTCTCCCATTATTCCTAAGTTGTATCTCTTATATTTTATGATGTCTTGAATGTTTCACGAGGATACATTGTTTGACTTATGCGATAATAGAGATTTAGGTCTAAAAATAGAGTCCTAACGGTGTAACTAAGACCATCAAATCAATAACCCCTCCTAATAGACGACGATGTTAAAAAATTAAGTTGACAAGAAGAATCGATAAACACGGTTTTATAACGGTTTTGAACATGAGACTTATTACCAAGACTTTTATACGCCCCCTAACGGAAGGACCTTATTATCTTTGGTTTACCTCCATCTTTTATTCAACTTCGCCATGAAGCTTTTATTATGACTTCGGTCTTGCCTTGCCTTTTATTATCCGCCTCATCGGTGGTTTTATTAGCCAAAGACGTATATCCTCACGCTAAAGCGAATTTTGGATCTTTAAAGCTTCGAAGATTAAGGCTTGATTCACTTTCAATTTTGCATAGATTTTAGGCCTTGTGGGGCTTCAAATTGTTTGCTTGATTTAGGTGAGCACTTGAAATCTTATTATTGGGTGAAGCTTTCGATTATTCGGGTGCCAATACTTCAAAACCGTGACGCTGGCGATACCTTAATGTCTTCCCAATTTAATTACACGGAAGTTACTAGAAAAGACTAGAAACCCAACAATCCTAACTAAACCGCTAAGTCAATATTTATTAAGCAAAAAATATTTACATGCGAAGGGAGAATAAGCAAACAACGAGAACACATGAGTTTTTGAAAGAATACGAGTACTCTACGTTTAGCATAGTAACTTATAATTAACTCTATCATTTCTCGTCCTCATTTAAGAGACTTAGCCTAATGTGTAGTTAAGGAATCAAAGCTAAGTGCTCAACACGCACGGTCGAGTCAAAAATTACTCTTATTCTCGCCATCGGAAAACCTACATTCGTGTCTTCAAACACTTATAAAATATGAGAAAAAATTTAAAATTTGGCCATTTTTAGCCTTATTTTGCAAGAAAACGATAAACAAAACGATAAACTTTGGAAAGCGTGAAGGTTTGGCAAGGCAAGTATCTATTCACCCCCCCCATACTAAAGTTAAACATTGTCCTCAATGTTTCGAGTCTAGGGGTGCAAACACCCCCATACTAGAGACGTAGTCGAATGCCTAATCTAGCATGGAAAGGGTGTAACCGTTAAATTTAAAGCCGTTTATGAAGTGTGCTAAAAATCTAAGGTTAGAACAATAAAGGATATATCATGGATATTGAGAAATGTCTCCAAAGCAAATGATCGAGTGCTCCCATAAAACGAACACGAGAGGCTCCAATCGTGAAGATCATGATCTAAAAACCACAATGCACAAACAACCACGAAACAAAGGTTGGAAGGGCACGAATCCCCACACGTAAGCTACATTAGACTAAGAAAGCGATAATATGTACATAGGATAAGCATGGGACTCCCCCACGAGGTACCTCGTTTTTGATTACCGAGTCATGAGCTCGACTCGATCCCCTCAACACTAATTATCATTGGGGAAGGTGACTTGGTCGAGGTAGTTCAAGGATGGAACTTCCCCGCCAAAGTAGTGCTTCAACCTATGTCCATTCACCTTGAAGTTAGGACCATCATCTTGAGCTAGCTCGATGGTCCCATAGGGAAACACTTGAGTCACGGTGAATGGACCGGACCAACGGGATTTCAATTTACCGGAAAATATTTTCAATCTTGAATTAAAAAGTAAAACTTGATCCCCAATGTTAAAAACCCGGTTTTTAATTTTAGAATCATGAAACTTTTTAGTTTTCTCTTTATAGATCAATGAATTTTCATAAGCAATGTCCCTTAATTCATCCAATTCATTTAGTTGCATTTTCCGGTGTTTTCCCGCGGTCTCCATGTCATCATTACAATGCTTTAGGGCCCAATAAGCCTTGTGTTCTAACTCGATAGGCAAATGACAATTCTTTCCATACACAAGCTTATAGGGAGTGCACCCAATGGGCGTCTTATGAGCGGTCCTAAAGGCCCATAAAGCATCGTCTAACTTATCCGACCAAGATTGTCGGTTTTCTCCCACGGATCTCTCCAAGATCCTCTTCAATGCTCGGTTTGAAACCTCGACTTGCCCACTCGTTTGTGGGTGATAAGCCGTAGAAAGACGATGTGTAACCCCATATTTCTTTAGAACCCTTTCAAATTGGTCATTACAAAAATGGGTTCCACGATCGCTTAGATAGCACGAGGGGTTCCAAACCGAGCAAACAAACTTTTCAAGAACTTGACTACCACACGAGCATCATTAGTGGGCAAGGCCTTCGCCTCCACCCACTTAGAAAGGTAGTCAACCGCAACAAGGATGTACTTATTACCACGAGATGATGGGAACGGACCCATAAAGTCTATGCCCCAAACGTCAAAGATCTCACATACTTGAATGATATTTTGTGGCATTTCATCTTTTTGTGAGGTTTTTCCTTGTCGTTGGCATGAATCACAAGACTTCACAAGATCTTGTGCATCTCGGTAAATAGTAGGCCAAAAGAAGCCGGCATCAAACACCTTTTTAGCCGTGAGATTAGCACCGTGGTGACCACCCGTGGGTCCCTCATGGCAAGCTCTAAGGATGTTAGAAGCTTCGGTGCCAAATACACAACGGCGGATGATTTGATCCGCACAAGTTCGAAACAAGTAAGGGTCGTTCCAAAAATAGAACTTGACATCACGAAAGAATTTTCGTTTTTCTTGAGTTGTCATACCCTTAATGATGAAGTTACCCGCATGGTAATTTGCAAAATCCGCAAACCATGGGGTAGAAGAGTCAAGTTTGGAATTCACTACACCAAGTGTTTCAAGCGGAAATGTTTCGGTGATTTCCTTGGGCTCGTAAACACTTTGGTGAGGATCTTCCAAACGAGAGAGATGATCGGCCGCTAGATTCTCGGCTCCTTTTTTGTCAACGATTTTGTGATCAAATTCTTGAAGGAGGAGAATCCAACGAAGTAATCTCGGCTTTGCATCTTGTTTAGCCATGAGATACTTGATAGCCGAATGGTCCGTATACACTATGCATTTCGTCAAGACGAGATAAGGTCGGAATTTCTCAAATGCATACACCACGGCAAGGAACTCCTTTTCCGTTGTAGTGTATTTAAGTTGAGCCTCGGTCATCGTCTTGCTAGCATAGTGGATAGGCAAGAAGTGCTTTTCATGACGTTGCCCCAAAACGGCCCCAATAGCGTAATCACTTGCATCACACATAAGTTCAAAGGGGAGGTTCCAATTTGGAGCAACAAGAATGGGAGCTTCGGTAAGTTTCCTCTTAAGGATCTCAAAGGCTCGTACACAATCTTCGTCAAAGACAAAACGTGCTTCTTTTTCAAGAAGATGTGTAATGGGTCGAGAAATCTTCGAGAAATCCTTGATGAATCGTCGATAAAAGCCCGCGTGGCCTAGGAAACTCCTAACTCCCTTGACGGTTTTGGGATGAGGTAATTTGGCGATGACGTCTACCTTAGCTCGATCTACCTCAATCCCCGCTTTCGAGACCTTGTGCCCTAAGACGATTCCACTTTTAACCATAAAATGACACTTTTCCCAATTGAGCACAAGGTTGGTTTCCTCACAACGTTTTAACATTCTCTCAAGGTTCGACAAACACGAAGTAAAGGAATCACCAAACACGGAAAAGTCATCCATGAAGACTTCCATCGTCTTCTCGATCATATCATGAAAAATAGCCATCATGCATCGTTGAAAAGTTCCCGGTGCATTACAAAGTCCGAATGGCATTCTACGATAAGCAAACGTTCCATATGGACACGTAAACGTAGTTTTTTCTTGATCACGAGGATCGATGGGAATTTGGAAGTAACCGGAAAAACCATCTAAAAAGCAATAGAAATCGTTTCCCGCAAGACGCTCCAACATTTGGTCCATGAAGGGCAAGGGAAAATGGTCTTTTCGAGTGGCTTCATTTAACTTACGATAGTCAATGCACACTCTCCATCCGGTCACGAGTCTCGTGGGAATCAACTCGTTGGCATCGTTTGGCACAACGGTCATCCCTCCCTTTTTAGGGACACAATGAATAGGACTCACCCAAGGGCTATCGGAAATAGGGTAAATCATTCCCGCGTCAAGGAGTTTAAGGACCTCCTTTTTGATGACGTCGTGAATTTTGGGGTTTACCCTCCTTTGACTTTGGATTGTTGGCTTGAAATCCTCCTCCATTAATATTTTGTGTGTACAAAATTTGGGATCGATTCCCTTAATGTCGGATAACTTCCACGCAATCGCCCCTTTGTGATCCTTAAGAACATCGACAAGTGCGGTTTTTTCATTATTCGAAAGTTCCTTCGCAATAATAACCGGCAACTTGTCGTCCTCCTCCAAATAGACATACTCGAGGTGAGGAGGTAAATCTTTCAACTCGAGAATAGGTGGTTCCTCAAGTGAAGATTTGGGCTCGATACTCATAACCTCCTCGGGTGGAGGAAATGGGAAATCGTTGAGAAAATCCTTGATAATCGAGAAGTCCTCATAGTTGTCGAGGTCTTCGTCACAAGTACGTGGAACATCGAATTCTTCCAACGTAAAACCACCACCTTCGAAAGGAGTGAAGGTTGGTGTCGAATTATCAAGAATTGGATCTAACATAGTGGGATTGCCACTAGTTTCTTCATCACCAAACCCTAAAACTTCTTGTGAAAATTCCTCGCAAACCACGTCGATCATATCAACGAGATTTATGGTAGCAACGGAATAAACATGAGAAAGTTGAGAATTTTGAGTTGCGTTTATAACAAGTTCCTCGTCGTTGAAACGTAAGGTGATCTTTCTAGCATGCACATCAATCAAAGCCATAGACGTATCTAAAAACGAACGACCTAAAATAAGAGGAACTTGAGGATCCGTGGGGATGTCAACAACAATAAAGTCTACGGGATAGTAGAACTTCCCCACTTTCACAAAAACGTCTTCCGCCAAACCACATGCAAGAATCGTGGAATGGTCGGCCAACTCAATAGACATTCGTGAAGGAGTAAGATTAGGAAGATTGAGCGACTTGTAGATTGCAAGTGGCATCAAGTTAATGCTAGCACCAAGATCGGCCAAGGCATAGCATTCTTCCATATCTTGAATTGCACAAGGGATCAAAAATTTACCGGGATCACCGACTTTTTGAGGTATGCGATTAAGATAAACCGACGAACAACTAGACATTTGGTGTAATTTCTCCTTGTTGTTCAACATACTCTTAAAGTTAGCGGCAAATCGAGGCATCATGACCAAGGCGTCGGCAAAACTTATATTAAAATGCAAGTCACGAAACATTTTCATAAAAAGCTCAAATTGATAGTTGTCGCGCTCTTGTCGTTTCTCCTTCCTAAGTCTCGATGGGTAAGGCAAGGGTGGTGTGGATTGGGGCATAGGCATAGCCTTTGGAATCTCGGGTTCCAAAATGGGTGATGGGTCAACCGTAGGTGTGGCATGAGCGGTACTTTGTGGGCTTGAAATATGCTCCTTTTCGACCACCACCTCGGGTTCTTCCTCAATTTCCTCCACCGTTGGAGTAATTGGTTGAGGAGTCGGTTCTTTGAGTGCCTTACCACTACGTGTGGTAATCACTTTCATCTCTCCCTTCGGGTTTGAAACGGTGTTACTAGGCAAACCACCCGAAGTAGAGGCTTTGTTCACCATTACGCATTCTAAAATTGCATTAAGCTTAGCATCAAAATTATTAAACTTCACATCTTGGCTAGCGGCTTTTTGGTCAATTCTTTGTTCAAGCCTAGCATGACTTTGCTCTATCTTGTTGTTTTGACCTCGAATTTGGTTAGCAAAATCATTTTTCAATTCATTCCTCATGGCTAGATTTTCCTTAATGAAATTAGCTAACTCCTTTGCATTCTTAGCCGTCTCCTTAGCTTGATTAGTCATTTGCTCTTGAATGTTTTCCATAATCTTATCATTTGAAGTAGTGTAATTCAAAAATTCCAATGGAAGTTCTTTGTTATTTTGAAGAGCTTGACTTGCATTTTGAAAATTACGGTTTTGATTTTGATTTTGCAATTGGCTACTACTACTACTCCCTTGATTCCCATAGTTGTTATTACCCTTATAATTGTTCCTTTGATTGTTTTGGTAACCAACTTGATTGTTTCGATAATTGTTAGCATTTTGATTTGGTGAAAAACCCGGTGGAGTCAGTTGATTAGTGCGAGGAACTTGACCGTTTTGGTTATAAGTTCCCGCGGCCGCGAAGGCACTCGAAGTGTTACCACCGTTGGTAATGCACTCGGAATAATCGTGAGCTCCACCACAATACATACACGAAACCTCAACCGCTTTAATCGTAGCGGGAGCGGGTTGTTCACCAACTTTAAACTCAACTAACAAGCCTTTCACTATATCAAAAATTTTGTTCTCCAAATTAGCCTCGACTTGGCAAGCATCAACGGTGTGTGACAAACTAGGTGAAGATGAAGACGAAGCCTTACGAACACTCGACGTGCTACGAGGACTATACACCTTAGACCTATTCTCAATAATTACCAATGCTTCCTCGACCGTCTTACACAAGAAATTACCACCCGCGGCGGCATTAAGATAATCACGCTCATGATCGTTCAAGCCATTGTAAAACGTGTCTATTTGATGCAAGTCGGAAAAACCATGATGAGGACATTCGTGCAACATTTCCTTAAACCTATTCCAAGCCGTTGAAAAACTCTCATTAAACTCTTGCGAAAACTTTGAAATCTCGTTTTTCAAGTGCGTAGTCTTAGAGGGCGGAAAAAATTGGTTCACGAATTTTGAAACGAGATCCTTCCACGTCAATATAGAATTGGGTGGCTCTTTCTCTAACCAAATTTTTGCGGGCCCCGCTAAGGAATACGGAAAAAGCATCATCTTAATCGAGTCGTTTGAAACATCCTTAAACTTGCACGTGGCGGCGAGACGATTAAATTGGCGAATGTGGTTATGCGGGTTGTCCTTTTCGTCCCCTCGAAACTTGTTGTTTTGAATCATGGACAACAAACCCGTCTTAACCTCAAAATTCTCCGCAAGGATAGCGGGAATCACAATCGCTTCTCCATAACCCTCGGTGGGTGCTTGAAGCAACTCCATCATAGTTCGATTAGCCATGGGTGCTTCTTTCACTACAATGGGTTCGTCAATAGGAGAGTCCTCACTAGTAGGAGTGAGTGATTTGTTTCTTCGTTTACGAGCACGTCTTGCTTTAGAGCGAGTTTGCATAAACGTCACGTACAACGAGAAGGCGAGCAAAGAAGATTCTTTTTGGTATTTTTACTTTTTCAATTTTTTTTTGTGGTTTTTGATTGTTTTTAACTTTTTTGGATTTTTTGGAATGTATTAAGTAGACCAAAATCTACAAATCTCCTCACTAATCAAATCTCTTGATTAACGAAGCCTCAAGGAATGAAAACGAACACGTGAAGTGAACGCCTTCGATGACTTTAGAACGATGGTGGAACACCAAATCGTTCAAGAGGGTTTAATCAATTGAAACCAAGAAAATATATATGATACTTAGTAATACTTTGGGCGGCAAAACCCTCGATTCACTCTCAAAATCAAATACGCACAAGCAAGCGGAGGAAACGAGGCGGCGCGAAGCACTTAAGAGCCTTTTTCCTTTAGGTCGTGAAATACAACCGCCTTATACCCACCTTATAGTTTGTATTATCAAGATTAAGCTTCACGAAAGTATTTATCTATTTTTGCCTTTTTCTTTGGTTTGAGATTCGAATACAATGATTGGGTAACGACCTCCCAAGTCAAGGTTGTGATTGCTCACGTATTTGGAGTACTTGTGATTTTATTGTTCTACGTATACAATATAGTAATAATATTCACAAAAATCGAAAAACGATAATACGTATTAATAGAGTGCTATTAATACAAATACTCTTATGGCTAATATAGAAAACAACAATGGTTCAACCAAAACACAACACGCCTCCCCGGCAGCGGCTACACCTTTAGGAAAAGGATGCACAAAGTAGGGCAAGTGCACGACGATTTAGGAAAACCGTGTGTGAATGACCCTAGGTGAGTTCGTTCTCGAGGAGGCAAGTGCGTTGTGTTGAGAGTTGATTTTTGTTTGAGATTATATTGATTGAAAAAGAAATGAGAAAGGAAAGAATTGACGGTTACGAAAACTAATTAAACTACGACGAAAAAGGCGTAAACGTAAAACCGTAAAAACGACGAAAATTAAAATTTTAACCTAAAAATTTCTAAAAATTACTAAAAATCCCAAATAATATTCTAAGAGTTTACAAAAAATCCAAACTTGCTAAAACCTTTTAATTAATTAAATAATGACTTTTTAATGCTAATTAAAGCCCTAAAAATCACTTTTAATTATCAAAAAGCCCTAAACAAGATTTTATAGTTTGTAAACCTCAAAAATGACCTAATTAAGCTAAAAACTATTTTTAAAAATTTTAAAACCAAATTGAACTATTTTTAAACACTAAAAAACTATTAAAATGTATTAAATCTTAAATTAATTCTAAAAATTAATTGAAAAGCCTAAAAATTAATTGGAAAGTGACAAAGTTCCTATTTTAATGTCTAGAATCTAGGAAAAATGAAAAAAAGTTAAAAATAAAACTTTGAATTTTAATGAATAAAATAATATTAAAATATTCTAAAAAATTAAAAGTCCTCAAATAAATTCTAAAAAATTCTCAAAAATCCTAAATATTGTAACTAGAACAAAAATGCAAACCAAATTTTCTGAAACCTAATAATTAATTTTATATTAATTTTTAAAGTTGCTTAAAAACCCTAAAATTAAATAAAATTAAAAATTAAAGTTTTTGAAAACTTTTTTATATGTAAACCTCAAAAATAAGAATTAAAACCTAAAAACTATTTTTTTGTATTTTTTACTTACTGTTTAATATTTTTTAATGACTTTTTAAATTAAAAACTAGAAATAATCCTAAAAATTAATTAAATAAAAGGAAAAATAATACTTTTAGCCAGAAAAATCCTAAACTCTATTATAATCCTAGGAAAAATGAAAAATACCAAAATCACTTAACCAATAAGCTATAATAAGCAGAAATGGTCACGGCTTATTTTAGATAAGCCAAAACACAATCTCCTTAAGTATTGGGCCTTGTGTATCTTTACACAAGATTAAAGCTAGCACACTGGTAAGGACTCTGAACCCTCCAACGAGAGGTCAGGGGTTCGAAGCCAGGCTAGTGGTTTTTGTAAAAAAAATTTTCTTTTTTTTTCTTTTCCAAACCAAATTGACACACTGACTAACTTGTAAACTCAATCCACTTTCTGTTTTTAGCCAAGATTACACAAGATTAAGATCAAAATGTGGCCATGTCTGCTATTGTTTCTGAAAAAACAAGATTTGTTTTACTTTGTGTTTGCTTTACTTCACAAAGAAAAGAATCCAAGAGGAGCTTGGACTTGAGCTATTTGGTTATGTATTGGAGCACAATGGCACCCCTACACTCTTTCTGAGTGTAGGGAGTCACAACAAACAGAAAACCAACACTCTTAGCACAAAACCACAACACACAAATCAAATACAAGCATATGACTGTTTCTGAGGTCTTTAAGCTAGGTCTGGGGACTGTTTAAGCTTATAACTAGCACACTTGTGAGTTTCAAACACCCAAACTTTGCAAACAAACCTACAAACTGATGCACCAACAATATCAAAGACTAAATATCCCTTCCCTTAACAGATTTCAGAAACTTTGAGCAAATTATGAACAAATTAAGAAGAAAAAATTGGTGATGCAGATTTATAGCTATGTTTTTCCTTTTAAAACATACAAACCTACTTCAAATCATACCAAACTGATGCACAACTAACAATAAACCCTAATCAATCCTATTTAACAATTCTAACACATTTTAAGAACACAATCAAAGATTTTAACCTGCTAAAACTAGAAACCAAACACCCCTTTAAATCTTTTCTGAAAACGTTTTCAAAGCAAATCCCTTTCAAACAGACTCAAAATGATTCTATTACCTCTAAGCATGCATATCATGGCATAAGAACACAAAACAAAGCAAATCTTCACACTTTAAACACCTTTCAAACAAAGAACACATAAACTCACAATTTTTCTGAAATTTTCAAAAGTAAAAGAAACTTACCAATGAACCTTACATCCAAGGTTCATTGTGGATGATAATCCACCTCCCATACATCCGGATGTATGCTGAACAAAGATCATCTACAAAGCTCAAACCTGAAAATTCAAAAACAAAGAGAAAAACAAGCAACAAGATATAATGTTTGTTTTCTTTTCTTCCTCCTTAAAACTTTCACAAATCTTTTTTAAAACTTGAACTAAAATAAATTAAAACTGGAAATGTAAATGGTACTCAGAGATTTTTAAAACATAAACTTTTTCATTCCATTGAAAAAAATTACAAGTTTTCTAAAAACTGAGACAAGAAAAAAAAATGTGAACTAAAACCCTAATGCCTTATATAGGCTTACAAAGAAGTCTCTAGAAAGTAAAACCCTAATTGTTAACTCCCAATTGTGCCCTTGAGGGATATTCGGATATCCCTTTGAAGATGCTGATTTTGAATTTGATAGGAGGCTCCCATGTGATGTTATCAGTGTACTTGCTTGATCTTGGCCGTTTGTCAAAACTTTGGGAGCACGAAATTGCTTAGGGATGTCGATTTGCTGGCAAGACTTTGTCTTGGAGTAGCAGGGGAGCCACGTGGAGGTCCCACAAGGTGAGAGGGACGGGTGTTGGGAGGTGGGTTTGAGTGAGACAAGAGGGAATTAACAAACTGCACTTAATTGGGGTAAACCCCTTTGGTTTGAGGGTTAATCAAAATTAGGGTTTATGGGTTAAGTGGTGGTGAACAGTGGAGTTTTTGATTCATTTTGGGGGATTACTTTTTAAATAACAGGTTTCCCCCACTTTTGGTTAATTAAATGCGTTTAAGTAGAGTGAGGGGGTTCAAAAAGGTTTGTGATAGGGTCAAAAAGTTGTGGACTGGTTTATTTGAACTGGTGGGTGACGTGTCAGATGGGGGTTGGCTGGTGGGGTTTTGTTGTCTGGTCACATTAGGCCCCCCACTTTATAAGTTATCTTCATTTTGTAATAAATAGCTCACAAATCCATTTCCTTTGTATTTAACTTTCAGCAATTGTCACTTTTGGCACCAAGGTTTTTCAAAGCTTGTATCAAGGACCATTAATGCAATATCTTCATTTTCCAAGGACTGATTTTGCCATATCTTCAAACTTCAAGGCTTTGACTTGTTGGTTGACTTCTTGGAGGACCATATTTGACAATTTAGATTTGATGAGGGACTAAATTTGCCAATTCTTCAAAGTCAAGGGTCCTTTTTGTAATTTTGACAAACTTTAGGGACCAAACTTGTAATTATGAAGATACAAGGGTATAAAGTGTCAATTCTTCAAACTTGGAGGATTAATCTTCAACATTCTTCAAATCTTCAAGGGTTTTCTTTGGAAAATTCCTCACTAGGGCTTGGTTCATCGTGCGGCTTCGTTTCCCGTGTTCGTTTTTGCGTGATTCTTGTGATCTTTTGTCATTTTCTCAATATCCGTACCTAAATTACACAAGCATATATTTGGGTATTTTGATGATATTTAATGCATTTTAAGTCCAAAAAGAACGATGAGACCATGTATAAAAGCCGTCTCATCAAAGATCGATCCCTTATCACCAACAACCTCCACCCCTCACCTCTCGGTTCACCTATTAAAACCCCCATCTATTCTGTAATTCGTATCCCTGTCTTTATTTACTGTTATAATGATAGTTTTACTTTAGAATTTGTAATTTTCTTTTTATTAAAGTTGTACTATTATTTTTGTTTAATAAAAATGTTCTTTCAAGTTTCATTTACTTTTGATCTCGTGTCTTGTTTAATGTAATCGAAATATTTACAATATTAATTTTAAAGCTATATATTATAATTGTTAAATGTTTATATAAGCTGAATATCATAGTTTATGTGAACATTTAAGTTAGATTAGGGATATAAATAAGTTTATCCCCACTAGATGAACTCTTAAATTAAGTGTTGGTTCAATTTTTTGTTCATGGTTCGTGATTCATAGGAGTTTATGGTGTCATTTTAGATCTAAGGTAGCTCAGCGCTCCCTTCTTCATCAATGGTTATCGTCATTATTAATGGTTAAGCACTTTATATTTTTCTGCAAATTTTAGAATAATTTTCTAAGATTAATGTGAACTGGTTTTTTGTATATTTGTATGTTCTTTGGTTTATTGATGTGATTTGGTTCTTGGAATTGTTATAATCGTGTTATTGTTTTGAACTGTGATGATTGTTATGTGTATTTTGATGTTTGTTTTAGATGTTTGGAATGCATAACTAGAACTTATTGATCTATTGTTATATTAAGTAGTTTATGAGAATAAATTAACTGATAGAAGTGTTATGTCTGCTGCATTCTATAGAAGTCTGTTTACGGATTAGTGAATTTGGCAATAGAATTTGTTAAAATTTACTTGATCTAAAATACTATTTAATAAAAAAGGAAGTTTAAGCTGTCATGATCTTCTTTGAAGGCTGAGAATGAATTGTCTGCTGATGTTCTTCAATTAGGATTGGATTTTGTAATAAATTGGTTTTAATCTGTTGGATTTCTTTTAAAAATAGTTGTTATGAATATCAGTTATAGTAACTAAGTTCAGGGAAGTTTAGATTTGGCATTTTATCTTAGCTGTTGTGGTATTTGGGAGGATATTTGTTATTTAAGGTTAGTTTGGTGGTATTGTTTTGATCTGTTGTATTTACTTGCTAGCAGACCTGGATGTTGGGTTATTGGGTCTGGATATATGTGTGCTACTGTTGTCATTGAGTTTTTGATCAACTGATGTTATTTAAATATGTTGAAAGATTGATTTCGTTGAGATTCTGATTTTAATACTATAGTGTTGTGATTTAGAATTGTTATTTGCCCATTTGTTTTTCTTTTCTGATATCTGGATTCAGTACGCTTTTAATTCGAGTTTAAAAATAAATTGCAAAAATATGTCCTCAGAGGGGCTCGAACTCGAGACCTCCCATTCAGCAGACAAACGTGCTAACCAACTGGGCCAACCTATCTTTTAATTATTATATCATGGACAGATATTAGTATACATTACTTAGAAACTGTAATTTTATATTTTAAACGTTTTCTTTTGTCAAACATTAGTTTTAAAGGTAAATGTAAAAAAAGTATTATTACTTTTAATAAAAAAATTGTTTATTTAAAATTTGGTAAAAAATATTATTTTAATAGAAATTTTTTTTATTACTTTTAACATTAATAATGTTTAAATAATTTTGTTACAATAAAAAAGTAAAAAAATTATATAGTTTTAAATTCGTCTTGTAGTAAGTTTTTAGCGATTCATGCACGTTAAATAAAAACGTAAGATTTTAGATAAAAACCAAAACCAATTCAAATCGATTGTCCTTATCAAAACGAAAGTCTCAAATTCACAATTTTTTCGTGTACAACGAACCGGGATAACTTTCGTGTTTAACTAATCCGTCTTTAGCGAATTTTGGTTTATTACTTTTTCCTAAAGGTAATTTCCTTAATTTGCTCTATAACGTATAGTAACTAGGTTTTCACTCAGGTAAGTTTGTTGTGTGTGTCTAATCGAAATGAAAAGGGGATTAACGTGCGACTCAGACGTCTTTTGGTGGAAAAGAATAAACTGGTCATTGTAGTGAAAATAAATTGCGAAACGTTAAAGTAAATGACGGGTAATTAGAGCTAAAACTAATTAAAAAGTAAATTGTGCAAAATTAAAACTTTAAAAGTAATTAATTAAATGACAAAAAAATTAAAGCATGACGAAAAATTAATTTGACAATGCAATAAAAATGAAAACTTGAAATTTAAAATAAAGAAAAACGATTAAAATAACACTAAAGTAAAATGGCGGAAAAATAAGCTTTAAAAAATTAAACTAAAAATTACTAGAATATTAAAACAATGCAAACTTAAAAATAAAACTAAGACAAAATATTAAAACAAACCTGTCGGAATACACCCATCGGAATACGATCGGAATACACCAAAAGGAATCCTATCAGAAAGTAACAGTCGGAATAACAAACCTTGGGACGATCGGAATGTGGTCGGAATCCCCAATCGGAATATCAAATAGACAGCCGTCGGAATGTTGATCGGAATCCTAGTCGGAATGCTGTCACCACAAGCCTTATCGGAATATCAAACAAACATCCTTGATCGGAATGTCAAATCGGAATCCCAAAAGGAATCATAAACCCTTTTCCGATCCACTGATCGGAATGCCCGTCAGAATGCACAACCCTTTTCCGACGGGGTTGATCGAAATACAGTAAGCAAAACGTAAATAAGCAAGACAACAAATAAGCTATAAACCTAATAAGCACTAGACTAAAAACTTAACTAAACACGTAAGAAAAAGCTAATAAGCTAAAATTCAAAAACTTTTAAAGATACTAAATGATAAAATATTTAAAAACGGCTTTTAATAAAAAGAACTTTTATAAAAACTTAAGTAAATTCAAGATAAACACAAATAAGCTATAAAAATCTATAATCCAAAACAATTAAAAGCATAAAAACATAACATTTAATCAAATAAGCAAAACAATAAGCACATAAACATAAAGATTAAGCAAAACAAGAAAGGTAGAATGAGAGATTAAAAATAAGAACTTGATTAAAAACAAGATTCAATAACAAAATTAAAAGACTTACTTGAAATTAAAGGAAAGAAATTAAAGGGGCAATTAAGTAAATGACAATAAGAAAGTGCAAGTAATTAATGGTGCAAGTAATGAAAATGGTGGAAGACTAGTTTGTCAAGTTAGCCAACACCTCCTAATGTGTCATTAGTAGGGTATTTATAGTTATTAGGGAGGTAAGCATGTGTTGGAAGTTTCCTTCTTTCTTTCTTTCTTTCTTGTCTTTTCGTCATCTAAATTCTTTGATTTTTCGACTTTGTTTCGGGATTATTTGAACTCGTCTTTTAATTTCTTCATTTATTAGACTTGAGTTCTTCGGCTTTATTAAACTTCCGTCTTTAGACTTTTTCTTTGATAAATCTTCAGAATAGGCCTCGGACTTCCGTTCTTTTTGCACTCTTGATCTTTTGACTTCGTCTTTTGTCTTTTTCTTTGATAAAAGCCTATGAAAGCCCGTGTTTTCTTCCCTTTTAATATTTTGATCCTAAATCACAACAAAAACACAAACCACGCATAATTCCGACATTTACGACATAAAATACACGTTTTGGTTTGGTTATTATTATAATTAAGTGGTAAAAGGATCTACCTTATTCCTAGGTGTATCTCTTATATTTTATTGTTGTCTTGAATGATCACGAGGATGCATTGTTGACTTATTTCGATAGTTATTTAGGCTGAAAAAAAAGTGGGACGATTTAATCAATAGTTAGGTAAAGGATAAAATCTTTTTAAACTGCTTCTCGGGACCTCATAAAGTTCATATCTTGGCATAACTCGCTTCACGATTTGAGACCTTTCTCGGACCGATATTTGGCAGCGACTTCATACTTCAAATCTTGAGAGACGTTCATGAAATAATGGTCTTCTCTTCATAATAGGAATTTCTTCACTTGAAGTTTTGAGAGATTCTTCATACCTGGACCACGACTTCTTCATTTTTCTCCAATCTTTATTTTGGATTTTGATATACAATGATCCGTCTCCTTTTAGGACTTGGATCTATTTATCCTCATACCTTGTTAGGGCCTTTTTTGATAGACTTCTACATGATCTTTAGGGGAGTATTTTCTTTTCGTCGTGTGTCTCGTTCCTTCATATTGATTTTTGATAAATGATTCTTCACATCACTTGGGATCTTCAGCAACAACATGTCTTATTAGGACCTTTTCGGACTCACCAATCTTTGCATCCCGCTTCAATAAGTTATGCCTTGGCTATGAACTCTAATTAATACCGAGCAACTTTTAAACGATCTTGGGCTATAAGCTAAGTAAATTTTCAAATCTGTTAATGCAAGTGATGCCTAAAAACATTATTAGTGTTAACTTATCTTTCTTAGTTTTGATCACAACAAACTATACAACACATTTAGTGTAAAACACAAAACGAATTATTTAACTAACACTATCATCAAGGTAATAATCATATCACTAACCTTTCTTAATCATACTTAGTGATCATCAAATGATTATCCTTAAAACTCACTTTTGTTAATATGACAAAAGACTTTTTAATAAACTTTCTTTTTTAGAAAATGTTTTATTAAAATGGAAAATGAAAATTTGAAAATAGCATATTCCATATGCTATTAGAATATCCTTTGAAGGCTTTAAATACCTTAGATATTCCCACCCCACTAAAAGACAAAAAACAGAGCGTACTCTAGGGGCGGAACCTTAAGTAGCTAGGCGGTTCCCTAGCAATAAGGAACCGCCGGGCTAGATAAGGTACCGCACCTAGATAGCCGTTATATATCCGTTATACTTTGTCTCCTTTAAATAGTGGGTCAAATCTCATTTTCCAATAAGCCTCTTGGACGTTTTTCTCAGCCCCATTTCTCTTTTTTATAACATAATCATTAGTAAATGATCACTTAAAGTGTTAAGGATGTTTACATATGATTATTCTCTTGATCCCCTCCTTTACCTTGTCTAATGAGAAGATCACTCATTCACTAGTGTTGTGATAAAGATGAATCTATGAGCTAGTCATATTCATCATGATACCCGTTTTGTTTTATTTCAATCCATTGTATTTATGAATACTTGGACTAGTTGTGTTCATCCAAGTTATTTGTGAATACTTGGATTTGTTGTGTACATCCATTGCATATGTGTTTGCTTGGATTTGTGTTGTGTAGATCTAAGCTACATGTGTGTACTTGGATATGTCTAGTTGAGTTGTAATAGATTTGATTAGTAGTTCTCACTAAACTATAAAGTGATGTGGTTGTGTCTTGTGAGTTCTCACTAAACTTGAAAATGATTAGTAGTTGTGTTGTGTGAAGTTCTCACTTAGCTTCAAAGTGAAGAGTCGTGAAGATTGGTTCTAGCTTTGGATTAGAACTCGACATCTAGCCTTGTGTCGTAAAATGGTGAAGTAGGCAACGTCGTGAAGATTGGTTCTACCTTAAGATTAGAACTCGATATCTAGCCTTGTGTCGTTAAATTGTGAAGTAGGCAACGTTGTGTAGATTGGTCCTAGCTAAAGATTAGGTCTCGACATTTAGATTAGTGTCGGAAAATAATGTAAGCGACGATGTAAGGTTTTCTCCGCCAAGAAGGGAGCTTGTGGATATAGTGGAAATCTCGAGTAGGTGTACTCGAGGAGTGGAGTAGAAACGAGAATAGAGCCTCGTTATCGAACCACTATAAATCTTGGTGTCTTCCCACTAGGTTGTCTCCTTCCTTACTCTTTACTTATTTCATTATCATTACACTTACCTATTATCTTTGCTAGTGCATTTGAATTGAACCTAATCATTATGCAACTTAGCTTCAAGCAAAAGATAGTTTTGATACAAACCAAATTGAAAGTAATTTTAATTTGGTTTCCAATCGAAGAGAAACTATTCAATCCCCCCTTCTAGTTTCTACAATTGGTATCAAAGCGTTGGTCACTCAAGATCTTTGAAGTATATTGTACTTTGAAACTTGGATCGATCCATTGTCTCCTCAAATTAGAAGGTCAAGTTGTACTAAAGTTTCTCTTTGGTCAAAACTATTTTGTTTTTGAAAAATAGGTCTTTTAATTGATAATATTGCATCCCACTTAAGATTAGTAGTCTTTATGCATTTTAGATCTACTCTTGAAATGTATCTACTAGTTTGCATCTTGCTTTGTGTAGGTACTCATGAAGATCAATCACTTAATTGGTTATGGATTGAGTTACTTGCACTTGTAGAAGACTCATCTTCATTGATCTTTAACATCTTTGAATGATGATACCAAGATGATTGGGAATGATACTAGTCCTTGAAGACTTAGTACTCATCATAGTCATTGTTGGGCATAGCATTGATTCCTTGATGGATTGCTCTTTGTGGCCAAGGTACGCTCTCGTTCTTCCACACGCCCTTTGATCATTCTTTTGATCATTGCTTGACTATGTGCTTGTTCTTGGCATCCTTGCCTTGACATTTGTTTATGGTTTGTGATTCTTTTCTTTTATCCTCTCAAACCTTCATTACTTGGATACTTGACTCACTATGGTGATGTAGAGCGAGTTAATAGTAGCTTAAAGTATCAAGCATGATTTCCATGGTTTGCACCCATACGGTTAGTAGGCCCTTTGTGGGAGAGAAAGTGAATTAATACCTTGCTCATATTTTGGTTTAGGACTAAGACTATTATTGAAAATGATCTTAGTCTGTACATGAATGATTGCTTTGTGTTTATTCATTACCAAAGCCGTTTAACATTTCACCGGAAAGGCACGTCTTAAAACACTATATATGACACAAGCTCTTCGTTACCACTATTCGAAGATTTTCATTAATCCCTTGAGCATTGGTCCTAGTCTTGATTCACTTCCCTTGACTTCTCTCCACTTTGCTGTTTTGCTACGAGTAGTCGTTTGTCCGTTTCAGTTCTTTTCGATCTTGATTCAACTCGTAATCCTTCATTAAAACATATTGCCTAGTGTTTTGATGATCCAATGTTATTCTAAAAGGTTCATGATATATTTTTAAGTATCTTAGAAAAACTTGGTTTTTAAAATTTGGCGTTTTTCATTGATAAAAACCTGCCTCTGTAGGCGGTTCTTTATCTTGGCGTCTCAAACCCGCGGTTCCTTATCGATAAGGTACCGCGGGCAGAAAAGTTTGTAAGAGCGCCAGTTTTAATAAAATAATCTTTTTCAAACCAAACTCTCACTCTCCAAAAAACACACAGCCGATGGTTTACCCTTTTTCCACCATTGTTGAAGCTTCCAAAACCTTCACTCACTCAAATTAATTGATTCCAAGTTGTGGGTTTCACTCATCCTTCATCTAACATTAATTAATTGTAAGTATTTTCTTTCAATTTCATCTATTTTGCTCTAGGGTTCGTCCTTTCATAATTAGGGATTTTTAAAATTGAAATTGAATTAAAACCTTAATAGGAATGTGGGTTGACATGGTTATTTTACTATGATTCCTTAGGTTCATATTCATTAAAATTTCATAAAACCCACTTGTAGAACAAATCCGAATTTTGGCTAAATGATTTTGGTTAAAAGATGGATTTGAGATGAACCCATGAACAAATACGTAATGACATTGTTAATGCTTACCTAAAAACCTTGTTTTGAAAAACCAATGTTCTAAGTCCATTGTTGATCCAACATAGTTCATATGTTCTTGGTAAATAATGGAATAGCTACATTGTGAACATGAGAATGAAATGGATTCAATCCTTTGTTTGTCAAGAAATTGATATAACACATTCTCATATTTTTTGATTTTTGATTCTAATTTTTCATATGAGTGATTGGAAAAATATTTTCTTGTGTCTATTTAGGTACTAATAATGCCTTCACAATACCAAAAGGATCATCAACTCACCAAACAGTATATGCCAAACCTATCCGACTTCTGTCACTCAACTCACCTTGTTCATACTTTTTCCTCCCTTCAATCTCGTTTCTTTCATGAGGGTAGAGTTGTCCAAAAGGATATCAAGGATTATGTCTACATCAAATCCATGTTTGAAAACATTGGATTTGATTGTTTGTTGAACATTAAGGAAGACATCTATCCTCGATTCCTATTGGAGTTCTTTAGCACATACTCCGTCATTGAAAACAACGATAGAATATTTTTTAGGTTCATCTTGAAAGATCAACTCATTCAATACTCTCTCGAAGTTTTAGGTCACATTCTTGATGTCCCATTTGTAGGCACTTGTCGCTTCACGGATAAATGGAAGCTTAGTGCTCTCCTTGAATCCTACAATTGTCCTCCAAATGATCATGAGGAAATTGATCTTGACTTCATTGTTGACATTGTCTCCAAAAAGCGTAATCGACCCGTTAAGAGAAGCCTTCATACTAAGGTACGTTCGGTGAAACGTCATGAGGTTCTCTTAAGCTACCTTAATGATAATATGGTCCAATGGACCAATATCCTTAGGGAAAATGTGTTTTGTCTTGGTGGAAACTGGGATCATGTTCCGGCGTGTTTAGTGCATATGTTATATTGCATCTTTACCAACACCAATTACAATTTGGCATATTTTATCGCTCAACGGATCAATTATGCTATTCACAAGCCTAAAACAAACCTCCCTTACGCAAAGCTTCTCACTCGCCTTTTTAAAAGGGTTGGCCGTGATTTTCCAAATCTTGATCTTTCTCAGTTTCAGCCGGTCAAACGAGTCATGCTACCTATTCAAGAGGTATATAATAGAAAGACAAGATGTGATCGTAAATCCGACCAACAAGAGTTCAATGATGAGGACATGGACATGCCAACAAGTGATGGTGATGGCATTGGAACAAGTGCTCCCATTGAATCTTCGAGCTCTTCTCACCACTCCACAAACTCATTCGTAGATGGTTTAGATGACATTGCTTCCCCTCCTCACCATTCCTCTAGTGAAGTTCCTAATAATCTCAATTTAGAGGAACTTGGGAAAAATGATCAAGGGATTAGGCAAGAAAAGGAGGTGAAGACTTTGAATTATGTCAAAGTTTGCTTGTCTTGTGATGTTTAAAACATTTGCTTATTATTACTTTGGTTTGGTTGTGTATCAACTTATGCTACATGTTTGGATTACTATTTATTTTGATCCTAAATATTGTTTATGCCATCATGTTTGTGATTTACATAGCTTTGTGCATGCCTTATGATAGTTAGCTTCTTAGATTTTGGTCAGTAGTTAACTTTGGCTTGTGAATCCTTTGGTAAAAATCTGGGTTAACCAAAATTTTGGATGTGAAACTTTTGAAAGACCTCTGGTCGCGGTTCCATATCAACCCGCGGCTCCTTATCGATAAGGAACCGCCGGTCCTAGATAAGGAACCGCCGCCACTGTGTCCGACGGAATCTTTTGCTTTACACTATTTTCTTTAATCCGTGTAAACTTTGCATGATTCTTTGCAAAAACCTGCATATTTCCTAAACTAGGTTACCTAAATTCATTATTCACCTAGAATGATTTTAACCCATTACTAGTTTGGATCATCCCCTCACCCATTTAAACCCACCTTGTTAGTCATGTTCTTCACACATCAAAACATCCTTCCCTAACCCTTAAACCACCCTTTTCAACCATGGTTTCTATAAAAACCTCAAACACCCCAAGGAAAACACTTAATATTAGGATTAAGGTACCCAAGCCTAACTCCTCACCTTTTCACACACCGAAAAATGAGATGGTTCCAATCCTCATTTCCTCATCACCTTCACCACCCCTTGCACCATGCAAGACAACATCCACCCATGGTACTAACCACTCCATTGGTTCGACCTCCTCTTCATTCAACTCAAGAATGAATGAGCTCTCTTCACCCTTCACTCCAAGTGCACCCTTGGATGTGACCACACAACCCCAACCAATCCAAAGCATTCCTTTTGTGAATGACTTTGATGACACCTTGGTGACTTCACCATTTACCCCTCCTAGCTCACCCATTTCACCAACCTTGGAGAACATACATCCACACTCACCCATTTCTCCTTTGGGGAATATGCCTCCACTCTCACCCACATCACCCTTGGAGAACATGCCTCCTCCACCTCCACCACACTCAAACACTCCAATTTTGGGTGTCCCACTTTCCCTCCTTTTGGGTGATCCTTACTATGGGTTTCAAGAGACTCATGGTCCTAATTGTCCATGTTGCCTCTACAACCACTACATCATCCATAACCTTAGGATGTATATGTTTGGACTACATAGGAGGTTGCAAGAGTTCTTGCTTACCTTGTTCTCCATGCCTCCTCCTAGGAGATGAAAGATGAGTTTTCTTAATAAGTGTTTTTTTTAAAACCAAGCCAAAGAATACTACTCATCTAGATCTAGTATTAAGCTAACTTTGTATTAGTTAGTTGTTTTTTCTTTTGTCATTGTACTTTCTTCCTTCATGAGTTTTTCATGAAGTAAGTTAATGGATTTAGATTTATGTGTTTCTACTCTTATGTGCACATTAATCAACTTTAATTTGAAATTAAAATTGAACCTAAATCTATCACAACCTCTAAAAACTTGACTAAAATTGGTTCAAAATGATATCTAAATATTTTGTCACCCTTTGTCAAGACATTCTTTGTGAATGTGTTGCTTTTATGCAACCCTAACATAATTTAGTGCTAATAGAGGTAAAATTCCAAGATTTGCAATTTTTTGAAAAAGTCTTAATTTTTCTCAAAACCCTGGAAAAACTTGGTTTCAAGTCCACTACACGCGGATCCTTAAAGTCCCACGGTTCCTTAAGTGATAAGGAACCGCCGGTCCCTATAAGGTACCGCGGACAGAAACTGTCTTTTGACTCGTTTTTGGTCAAAATTCTTTAAACCCTATACCCTGTCAAGATTCCTTGTTTGCTCAATTTGGCTAAACATTCCTTGACACTTCACATTTTACATTAAAATTCTTACCTTGATTACATTTTACTTATACCCCAACCTTGATATTTCATTCTCACACCTTCCCAACCTTGAGAATTCATTCTCACACATCTCCAACCTTGAGATTTTATTCTCACTCCTTCCCAACCTTGAGATTTCATTCTCACACCTTCATAATGCCTAACTCCTCCATTCCTAACCTTGACATTTCTTTGTCACAACCCTACTCACCCAAAGCTTCTTCATCCAAGCTTTCAAAGAAACCGAAAATCTCGGTTCGACCTATTTGGGTTAAGAAGAATGAACCATCTTGTTCCAAACCACCCAAAAACCCTACCTTCTCTCCAATCAAGTATTGGAATGAGACTTATACCATTAACCCCATCACCGGAGCAAAAGAAAATGTTCCCCCACCACCTCAATCCTTCAACACCCCTCAACTCAATGACCTTTCAACCTTCCCAAACCTCACAAGGCAGTGTGAAAACATTTCCTACCATATTACCCCAAAACCACCAAACCCTAGGTTTGATGCCCTACCCCCATCAAACGATTTTGTGTTGCATCATGGATCCTCATGTGCTTGTTGTCGATTTCAACAAATTGAACTTGCTCATGTATATGAGAAGTTAAATTTCCTTGAATTCCTCCTCACTCGACCTCCTATCCAAGTTTTCGTTCCGGTGGACAAAACTTCGGATGATGCATCGTCGTCTTATTTTTCCAACTAAAGGACTAACTACTCTTAAAGTCTTTATTACTTTAGTTGTTTTGGAGTCTTTTATTTTTTTAGCAATCTTGTAAAATTATCACTATTAGAATAGCTTATGCTTAGTGGTTTATTTTCCATAATTTTTGCTTTAGATACTCATATTGTGTGTATGACTATCTATCTTGTTATGTCTTTTCTTTTATGTAACCTTTGTATTGTTTGTGTGTTACTTCCTTAGTTCTCTTTTGAGTTGATCATGGTTAATTTTTACAATTGCTTATGGGTGATTCCATCAATTCTAAACTTTAAACCATGGACAAGTTTATCATCTTCATTGGATTGAAGCTTGATTTTGTCAATTACCTTTTTGGACATACTTAGCAAAATACTTGCTTCTAATTTGAGATTTCTTCTATCTCTCCCTCTCAAGTTACTTAGTAGGTAGTGATCATATATACATTGGTGTTTCTTTTCTTTCTACTAACCTTTGTGTAGCATGTCACCTTAGTTCACATACTTGGTGCCCCAAGCAAGGGGGAGCAACCACCAAGGGGGAGCTACTAGCAAAGTCCGATTTTCTTCAAAATACTTTTTGCTAACCTTTTTGCTACGACAAAGGGGGAGAAATGATAGTGATAAACTCGTTAATAATTCGATATTTTGTGTTTCTACGTAAATGAGTTTATCGTTTGTCGTAATCAAAAAGGGGGAGATTGTTAATGCAAGTGATGCCTAAAAACTTTATTAGTGTTAACTAATCTTTCTTACTTTTGATCACAACAAACTATACAACACATTTAGTGTAAAACACAAAACGAATTATTTAACTAACACTATCATCAAGGTAATAATCATATCACTAACCTTTCTTAATCATACTTAGTGATCATCAAAATGATTATCCTTAAAACTCACTTTTGTTAATATGACAAAAGACTTTTTAATAAACTTTCTTTTTTAGAAAATGTTTTATTAAAATGGAAAATGAAAATTTGAAAATAGCATATTCCATATGCTATTAGAATATCCTTTGAAGGCTTCAAATACCTCAGATATTCCCACCCTACTAAAAGAAAAAAAACGGAGCGTACTCTAGGGGCGGAACCTTAAGTAGCTAGGCGATTCCCTAGCGATAAGTAACCGCCGGGCTAGATAAGGTACCGCGCCTAGATAGCCGCTATATATCCGTTATACTTTGTCTCCTTTAAATAGTGGGTCAAATCTCATTTTCTAATAAGCCTCTTGGACGTTTTTCTCAGCCCCCTTTCTCTTTTCTATAACATAATCATTAGTAAATGATCACTTAAAGTGTTAAGGATGTTTACATATGATTATCCTCTTGATCCCCTCCTTTACCTTGTCCAATGAGAAGATCACTCACTCACTAGTGTTGTGATAAAGATGAATCTATGAGCTAGTCATATTCATCATGATACCCTTTTTGTTTTATGTCAATCCATTGTATTTATGAATACTTGGACTAGTTGTGTTCAACCAAGTTATTTGTGAATACTTGGATTTGTTGTGTACATCCATTGCATATGTGTTTGCTTGGATTTGTGTTGAGTAGATCCAAGCTACATGTGTGTACTTGGATATGTCTAGTTGAGTTGTAATAGATTTGATTAGTAGTTCTCACAAAACTATAAAGTGATGTGGTTGTGTCTTGTGAGTTCTCACTAAACTTGAAAGTGATTAGTAGTTGTGTTGTGTGAAGTTCTCACTTAGCTTCAAAGTAAAGAGTCGTGAAGATTGGTTCTAGCTTTGGATTAGAACTCGACATCTAGCCTTGTGTTGTAAAATGGTGAAGTAGGCAACGTCGTGAAGATTGGTTCTACCTTAAGATTAGAAGTCGACATCTAGCCTTGTGTCGTTAAATTGTGAAGTAGGCAAAGTTGTGTAGATTGGTCCTAGCTAAAGATTAGGTCTCGACATTTAGCTTAGTGTCGGAAAATAATGTAAGCGACGATGTAAGGTTTTCTCCGCCAAGAAGGGAGCTTGTGGATATAGTGAAAATCTCGAGTAGGTGTACTCGAGGAGTGGAGTATAAACGAGGATAGATCCTCGTTGTCGAACCATTATAAATCTTGGTGTCTTCCTACTAGGTTGTCTCCATCCTTACTCTTTACTTATTTCATTATCATTACACTTACCTATTATCTTTGCTAGTGCATTTGAATTGAACCTAATCATTATGCAACTTAGCTTCAAGCAAAAGATAGTTTTGATACAAACCAAATTGAAAGTAATTTTAATTTGGTTGCCAATCGAAGATAAACTATTCAACCCCCCTTCTAGTTTCTACAAAATCTTACAACCTTACTTATTGCAATTAAATTTATTAACAAGCGATGGGAGAAAAAGCTCATAATCAGCTCACATAAATTCATGAAAGAATACCAAACTTATAATTGACTCTATCATCTCTCGTTCTCCACAATTTAAAATCACTAGGAATGAGACTCGTGGATGCTTAGCCTATTAAATCAAAGTTTTGGGTTTTCAAGTCATCTATAGGATCTTGCAAACTCTTAGACTTTTTCAAGTTTAGAATTCGCATTTTAAAGTTCCCTTGATAAATGACTTTCTAGGATCAATTATAGGAACTTGCGAAAAGTTCTTGTTCTTAACCCGTAAGAGTTAAGACTTTCGCGTTTTAAAGTTCCCTATATAAAAGCCTAGCAAAACTTGACTTAAACACGTTAAGGATACTAGCTAGAGTAAACTTAGATAAGTAAACTCGGGTTGAGTCAAATGATTCACAACGTTTGAAAATTAAAACCACTTTATTAAAATTTATTCTAGCAAAGAAGGAAAATAACTATACAAAGGTAAATACAACTAGGCCAAAATAGATCAAAAATTTTGAAAAATGTCGAAAAATCAATTTTCTGGATAAAATGAGCGCATATACAAGGAAAAGACCACTTAACTTCGATAGAAGCCCCCCTACACTTAATATAAACATTGTCCTCAATGTTTAAGCATGTGGGAGTGAATTCCCCTACACTTAGGACATTGTGCACGTTGTTTAAATCTTGCTAAGGAAGAGACAACTAAAGTGATTCCTATTTTAATATTGAAGAATATAAAATAGTGAATAAAAAGAGTTTAGGATAGAAACGGGAAGACGGGTACACGGAATCACGGGTCGTCAAAAGTCATCAAGAATGGATCTTTGATAGCTCAAATCCCTGCACATGATAAGAAAGAAAACAACAAACACATACTAGGGTCTCCCCCTACACTTATTATAAAAACAGAGAAAAAGGATAGATACTACGGGTTGCCTCCCGAGAAGCGCTTGTTTTTGTTAACCGAGTCGTGAGCCTGAATGGACCTTGATTAGCATAGGAAGAAGCTTGAAACACATCCACTGGGATCAAATACATGGCTTTCATCCATCAAATAGCACAAGCTTAAGGTGAACAGGACAAGCCAAAGAAGAGTAGGCAAGGTTCCCTTAAGCAGAGATTGATCATGGCGGTAGAGAGTGTGATGAGTTGCAAGCATATCTCCATAAGTTCCAAAAATCTTTCCTTTTATTTCATCAGATGGATACTGAGATTGCTTAAAAATTGCAATACCGGGATCGAACACCTTTTCCTTTAGGGGAAAATAACACTCGGGCTCAGTAGAATTAGAAGAAGATCCGCTCATAAATCTCACAATCTCATCCTCAAAAGGTGGATAGAGAGGTGTTAAAACATAAGTACTGCGGATATCGGTGTCTTCCGGCTTCTTCTCCTTCGAAACAAGTTTCTTCATATCCAAAGGAGGATAAAGACCATAATTATCAAAGTCCAAAGGAGGAGAATCACTCTCATTTGGGAAGTAAGTGTTGAGAAAATTAGCAATGTCTTCCTCAAATGAGTAGTCATCCAAAGTAGGATCAAGTATTGGTGGTGGAGGATCTTCATCAAAAGTAGGTGCAAGGTCATCATGAGAAGAATCACTCGAGAGAGTATCGACATCCTCAAAATCATCATAAGTTGGCATGTCTGGATATTCAGAAACAAAATCTTCATAATCATCCACATCAGAACTAGAATCATCATCATAGTCATCATAGATCGGTGGAGACTCATGAATTGGTGGGGGATCTAAACTGGAGAGAGAATAATCTACATCATCTTGGACCAGTGGATTATCATAGCAAGAATCGAAAAGAGGATTGTTGTAGATGACAAAATCATCAAGCACATTAATCATATTTTTTGATTCTCTTACATGGGGTTTGGTTGTGATCTTCCCCATTTTAAATACTTGAGCATCATTCCCGACTCTTAAGATTAACTCACCTTCGGCAACATCAACTAATTCTTTTCCGGTTCTCAAGAATGGCCGACCAAGTATTAACGGAATACGAGGGTCCATTCATAATCAACAACAACAAAATCGACCGAGAAAGTGAAGGTGCCAATTTTAATGAATACATCTTCAGCAATCCCAACGGGGTAAGCGAGAGTGCGATTTGCTAGTTCTAGAGTCATCTTTGTTGGTGTAAGGTCGGGTAATGATAGTGTTTTCCAAACACTTAAAGGAATCAAATTAATACTTGCCCCGAGATCAGCTAAGGCAGTAAATTTTTCGGTTTTGTTGAAAATGCAAGGCAACACAAAACAACCGGATCTCCAAGTTTGTCCGGAAGTTCTTTTAGAATAACTGCAGACAGTTTTCATTTAAGCGTGTGTTAACAAATTTAGCCATCTTTTCATTCTTGTTAAGCAATTCCTTGAATGCTTTCACAAATTTAGGCATTTGGACAAGTGCTTCAACGAGGCTAATGTTGAAATTCATTTTAGAGATCATCTTCATAAAAGAAGTGATTTGAGAATCCTCTTTAGTAAGCAATTTGCTCTTGTCTAACCGAGAAGGATAAGGGATGTTGGGTTTATAGGTGGAAGGTGGGGTTGGTGAATGGTATTTCTTAGGTACTTCTTTAGTAAGCGGTAGAGACGGTAATGGAGAACTAATACTAGGCGTGGGAGTAGGAGGGATAAATGGTGGTGGAGGAGGTGTAGATGGAGTAACTGGGGAAGGGGTAGATGGTCCTACTAAGGTTGCTCCACTGCGTGTAGTAATAGCACTCACATTCGCTCTTGGGTTAGTGACGGTAGTTGAAGGAAGAGAGCATGAAGTAGAGGGTTGAGTAGTTAGTAAGAAACTAGCCAGCATAATCTTCAAATCATTTGTTTGAGTGTTAAAAGAGGTTTGTATATCATGTCGAAGCTCGGATCTAATATCATTACCTTGCTTAGTGATATCTCCTTTCAAGTTGATTAATGGGTGGGGCTTGTTGAGCGGGTGGGTGATAAGGATTAGAAGCTCGAGGTGGGTTTGGGTTGCTTCTATTGTAGTTATTGGGGTTGTGGTTTTGAGGAGACAAACCAGGTGAAATAAAGTTATTAGAACGGTAACTTATCAAGTTACGATCACCTTGAGGTCGGGCTTGGTAGTTTTCCGTTGAATAGTTACCATAAGCCGCATACACGTTTTATGGATTGTCATGAGTAGAAGGACAATCATTGTATGAATGAGGACCGCCGCAAATCTCACAAGAAGTTGCTACAGCTTTAACTTGTTGTTGTTGATTTGTAGCCAAAAGTTGCATATTCTTGCTCATTTCGACCATTGCGCGAGTCAATTCGGTGATATCAGGGTTTGAAGAAGTAGAAGAAACATTGACTCTCGGGTTTGATCTTGAAGATGCGGATGAATCCTAATTTTTGTGGTGAGTGGTCATGTTCTCTATAAGCTCTCTACACTCCTCGTGTCTTCTTTTCATAAATGTGCCACCGGCGGCTGCATTAATCGTATCACGATCACGAAAAGTTAATCCATTGTAGAAAGTATCCATCAATGGAACGGGGAGCATGTTGTGGTTTGGACATCGATAAATCAAAACATTATATCGTTCCCAAGCATCAAAAAGTGATTCATCAGGTTCTTGTGTAAATCCACTAATTTGATTTCGAAGGCTTGTAACCATGGATGGTGGAAAGTAGCGCGACAAAAAGCGTTGAGTCATCTCATTTCAAGTATGAATTGAATTCTTCGGAAGACGATCAAACCATTTTTCGGCATGGTGGGATAAGTCGTGTGGAAATAGGTGAAGGCGAAGAAAATCTATAGTAACACCGGGCAACCTCATGCTTTGAGTAACGGTAATGAATTTGTCGAGGTGTTTGTTGGCATCATCATCCGGTAATCCGCGAAATGGGCAAGTATTTTGAACTTGTTGAATCATGTGATGCTTCAACGAAAACTCCGGAGCCGTGATTTGCATCGGCGAAATCGTTCCTCCTCGTCCGTTGATGGTAGGTTGACACAGCTCCTCCATCGTTCTAAGATCGGGTGGGGGAACATTGTTGTTGTTATTATTGTTGAGGTGCGGTGGGTTATTGTTGTTGTTCACACCTGCCATATCTAAATCTTCACGAGTCTTGGGCTCAGAATAAGTTGAAGATCTAGTACGCATGCACCTGCAAAAGTAAAAGTAAAAGATACCAAAGAAATAGAGAATATATATGTACGTGTAAAAATAAAATAAAAATCTTTTTGGATTTTTGAAAATTTCTATTTTTATGGATTTTTAACAATTTTTAATTTTTATGGATTTTTGAAATTTTTTGAGCAAGAAAAATAACGTTCACAAGTGAACGGATCCCAAAATTCAACGCGTCTCTCACCGAAAACCGTTAATCTTTACGAAAAGAGCCGGCAGCGGCGCCATTTAATAACTAGGTTTTCACTCAGTTAAGTTCGTTGTGTGTGTCTAATCAAATTGAAAAGGGGATTAACGTGCGACTCAGTCGTCTTTTGGTGGAAAAGAATAAATTGGTCGTTGTAGTGAAAATAAATTGCGAAACGTTAAAGTAAATGACTGGTAATTAGAGCTAAAACTAATTTAAAAGTAAATTGTGCAAAATTAAAACTTTAAAAGTAATTAATTAAATGACAAAAAAATTAAAGCTTGACGAAAAATTAATTTGACAATGTAATAAAAATGAAAACTTGAAATTTAAAATAAAGAAAAACGATTAAAATAACACTAAAGTAAAATGGCGGAAAAATAATCTTTAAAAATTTAAACTAAAAACTACTAGAATATTAAAACAATGTAAACTTAAAAATAAAACTAAGACAAAATATTAAAACAAACCTGTCGGAATACACCCATCAGAATACGATCTGAATCCGATCGGAATACACCAAAAGGAATCCTATCAGAAAGCAACAGTCGGAATAACAAACCTTGGGACGATCGGAATGTGGTCGGAATCCCCAATCGGAATATCAAATAGACAGCCGTCGAAATGTTGATCGGAATTCTAGTCGGAATGCTGTCACCACAAGCCTAATCGGAATATCAAACAAACACCCCTGATCGGAATGTCAAATCGGAATCCCAAAAGGAAGCACAAACCCTTTTCCGATCCACTGATCGGAATGCCCGTCAGAATGCAAAACCCTTTTCCGACGGGGTTGATCGGAATACAGTAAGCAAAGCGTAAACGAGCAAGACAACAAATAAGCTATAAACCTAATAAGCACTAGACTAAAAACTTAACTAAACACGTAAGAAAAAGCTAATAAGCTAAAATTCAAAAACTTTTAAAGATACTAAATGATAAAATATTTAAAAACGGCTTTTAATAAAAAGAACTTTTTTAAAAACTTCAGTAAATTCAAGATAAACACAAATAAGCTATAAAAATCAATAATCCAAAACAATCAAAAGCATAAAAACAAAACATTTAATCAAATAAGCAAAACAATAAGCACATAAACATAAAGATTAAGCAAAACAAGAAAGGTAGAATGAGAGATTAAAAATAAGAACTTGATTAAAAACAAGATTCAATAAAAAAATTAAAAGACTTACTTGAAATTAAAGGCAAGAAATTAAAGGTGCAATTAAGTAAATGACAATAAGAAAGTGCAAGTAATTAAAGGTGCAAGTAATGAAAATGGTGGAAGACTAGTTTGTCAAGTTAGCCAACACCTCCTAATGTGTCGTTAGGAGGGTATTTATAGTGATTAGGGAGGTAAGCATGTGTTGGAAGATTCCTTCTTTCTTTCTTTCTTTCTCGTCTTTTCGTCTTCTAAGTTCTTCGACTTTTTCGACTTTGTCTCGGTATTATTTGAACTCGTCATATGTCTTTTTCTTCGATAAAAGCCCGTGAAAGCCCGTGTTTTCTTCCCTTTTCACATTTTGATCCTAAATCACAACAAAAAGACAAACCACGCATAATTCCGACATTTACGACATAAAATACACGTTTTGGTTTGGTTATTATTATAATTAAGTGGTAAAAGGATAAGTGTTTTCACACTTATTAAGACCTTTTCTTCCACATGTTAGTACCTCTCCGGTGAGGGAAGTGGAGCAAGAACCCGAGGTGGTTAAAGAAAAGGAAATTCCTAATCCACCAAAGGTAGACCAATTGCCTATTCTGGAACCCGAGATTCCGAAGACCAAACCCACACTACCCTACCCTTCTAGACTTAACCAAGAGAGGCTCCGCAAAAGATCCAATGCTCAAATGTCTACATTTCTTAAAATGTTTAAGCAACTTCACATTAATGTTAGTTTCACGGATGCATTGTTGTATATGCCTAAATTTTCTTCGACTTTCAAGAAATTGATTAGCGATAAAGGGAAGCTTGAAGAGCTTAATCATTCTCTTGATGCTAATTGTTCGGCGGTTCTCAGCAAAAAGCTACCCGAAAAGCTTGGAGATCCCGAAAGATTTCTTATCCCTTATGAATTCGGAAATGAAGGAATGTTTAGCATTAGCCGATCTTGGCACTAGCACTAATTTGATGCCTCTTTCCGTATGGAAAAGGTTATCACTTCCCGAGCTCACACCTACTAGGATGACTCTCGAGCTTGCGGATCGATCGACCGCCCTTCCGGTAGGTATAGTCGAGGATGTCTTTGTTAAGGTAGGGAAGCTTCATTTTCTGGCGGATTTTGTAGTCTTATATTACCCCGAAGATTCATGTGTGCCGTTGATTTTAGGAAGACCATTTTTAAGTACGACTAGTTCCTTAATTAACATGAAAAGTGGTAAAATGACTTTAAGTTTTGATGATGAGATTGTTACCTTTGATATCGGGCACGTTTCTAAGTATTCTTATGAGCATTTCGGGGAGTCAATTAATCGAGTTGATATGATTAATGTTGGTTGTAAAGAATATTCTCAAGAAGTGCTTAGATTCTCGGCTAATTTCGAAAGTGGGAATCCTTCTTTATCGGATCCTATTATTGACCTTTCTTCTCCACCCCTTACTCCATTTGGGGCTAGTGATTTTATCTTGGAGGAGGTTGATGCTTTTCTTAGCACACCAGATTTTCCATCGACGTATGATGATGATTATCATGATGCGGATGGAGATATCGACTAGCTTGAAACTTTTTGAATGAAGATCCTTTTCAATCACCACCGATGGACTTAAAAGTTGTAAACAGAAGTGAAAACCTCTCTTGAAGAAGCACCCGAATTAGAACTTAAGGATTTTCCCACTCATTTGGAGTATGCTTTTCTTAAGGGAACGTATAAATTACCGGTGATTATTGCAAAAGGATGGAAAGATAATGAAAAGGAGAAACTTATTAAGGTTTTAAAGAAACATAAACGGGCCATTGCATGGAAAATCTCCGACATCAAGGGTATCGAACCAAAATTTTGTACTCATAAAATTTTAATGGAGGATGATTATAAACCCGCTATCCAAAATCAAAGAAGGGTTAATCCAAATATTCATGAGGTGATCAAAAAGGAAGTTATGAAACTTCTTAACGCTGGAATGATCTACCCTATATCTGATAGCCCATGGGTTAGTCCCGTGCATTGTGTTCCAAAGAAAGGAGGAATGACAATAGTGACTAATGAGGATAATGAATTTATTCCTACTAGACTCGTGACCAGATGGCGTGTTTGTATTGACTATAGAAAGCTTAACGATGCCACTAGGAAGGATCATTTTCCCTTACCATTTATGGATCAAACGTTAGAGAGACTAGCGGGAAATGAATTCTATTGCTTTTTGGATGGATTTTTCGGCTATTTCTAAATTCCTATAGACCCTCGTGATCAAGAAAAGACCACATTCACTTGTCCTTATGCAACATTTGCTTATTGTAGAATGCCTTATGGGTTATGCAATGCTCCAGGGACGTTCCAAAGGTGTATGATGGCCATTTTTCATGATATGATTGAGAAAACCATGGAAGTCTTCATGGATGATTTCTCGGTTTTTGGGGAGTCTTTCACTTCATGTCTTTCTAACTTGGAACCAATGTTACAACGTTGTGAGGAAACAATCTCGTGCTTAACTATGAAATATGCCATTTCATGTGCAAAGAAGGCATTGTTTTAGGACATAAGATCTCTAAGGCCGGTATTGAGGTAGATAGGGCTAAAATCGACGTGATTGCCAAATTACCTCCACCCACTACCGTTAATGGAGTTAGGAGTTTTCTCGGCCATGCCGGATTCTATAGACGTTTTATCCAAGACTTCTCTAAGATAGCTCGGCCTATGACCCATCTTTTGGAAAAGGAGACTCGATTCTTCTTTTCGGATGAGTGCATCAAAGCCTTTGAGATGCCTAAGAAGAAATTAACCGAATCACCAATTTTAGTTGCCCTGGATTGGGATCTACCTTTTGAAATAATGTGTGACGCTAGTGTTACGCGGTCGGAGCGGTTTTGGGGCAACGTAAGAGAAAACATTTCTTTCCTATACACTATGCAAGTAAGACTATGACGGATGCTCAAACTAAGTATACTACAACGGAAAAGGAGTTACTTGTCGTTGTATATGCTTTTGAAAAGTTTAGACCATACCTCGTCTTGTCTAAAACCATAGTGTATATGGACCACTCAGCTATCAAATATCTTTTTAATAAAAAAGATGCAAAGTTGAGGTTGCTCTGGTGGATTCTCCTCCTTCAAGAATTTAATTCAAAATTCTAGACAAAAAAGTAGCCGAGAATCTCACGGCCGATCATCTATCTAGACTTGAGAATCCTCACCAAAGCGATCGAGATAACAAGGAAATTAATGAAACATTTCCTCTCGAGACGCTTGGTATGATTGCTTTTCGTGGTGATGATAGTACTCCATGGTTTGCGGACATCGCAAATTACCATGCGGGGAAATTCGTGATTAAGGGTATGTCGTCCCAACAAAAACGGAAATTTTCAAGGAGACATCTTACTATTTTTGGGAAGACCCCTATTTGTTTCGAGTGTGCGCGGATCAAGTGATTCGTAGGTGTGTGTTTGGCAAAGAAGCTAAAGATATTCTTAAAGCTTGTCATGAAGGACCCACCGGGGGACATCATGGTGCCAACGCCACCGCGAAAAAAGTCTTTGATGCCGGTTTCTTTTGTCCTTCCATATATCGAGATGCCCAAGACTTGCTCAAGACTTGTGATGCTTGTCAACGTCAAGGAAATAATTCACAAAGGGATGAAATGCCCCAAAACATAATTTAAGTTTATGAAATCTTTGACGTATGGGGAATCGATTTTATTGGGGTAATACAAGGTTTTAGCCAAGTATAAAAGTTCGTTAAACCGATTTTTTAGAATTGATTACCAATTGAAAGTGCGACTCAGCCGTTCTTGGTGGAAAATAAAATGGTTTGGTTATCTATTTTAAACTAAAAGCAAATCTGAAAATTTCGTTGAGTAAAATAAAAGCTTTAAAAATTAAACTAAAATTACGAGTTCAAAATAAATGATTAAAAACTTAAAAACTTAAATGTGAATTTAAAAACTTAAAAACTTAAATGTGAATTTAAAAACTTGAAAACTTTGTAAAAACAAGAACTTAAACCCGTCGGAATGATCTTAATCGGAATCCCGTCGGAATGTTGCTGTGTCGGAATGTAATCGGAATGAACTCATCGGAATATGTCAAAGGAAATCCCATCGGAATCAACCTGTCGGAAAAAAACCTATCGGAATGTACAAAGAGACAACAATCGGAATAATGGAAATCAAGTCCTATAGGAATGTCCAATAAACTCCACAGTCGGAATGTTGGTCGGAATCCCAATCGGAATCTCAGTCGGCATCATAAACCCTTTTCCGATACAATGTATCGGAATGCTGGTCGGAATATAAAGCCCTAATCCGATGGTGCTGTCGGGATCACTCGTCAGAAAAGGGTTTACCTTTTCCGATAGAGTATAAATCGTAATAATCAATGTATAAGCACTGTATTAACAAGCACAATCCGAAACTTATCTAAATTTATAATGAAAAGAACTAATAAGCACGAATAAAAACTTTTCAAAACTTTAAATAAACAACTTTTTAAATCAAACTTTAAAAAGACGAGACCTTTAAGAAAACTATAAAACAAATAAGCTAAATAAAAAATAAGCTAATAAGCATGATAAGCTCAAAGCTTAATCCATATAAAAACTTAGATAGAAACCAAAAGATAAAATTTTTGATCTCATAAACATCAAGATGAAATAAAATCAAAGATTATCACGAATCAAGGATAAACAAAATAAAGAAAGGTAGAAGGAGATTAAGATTAAAACAAGATTAAGCTTTTAAAAGTAAAGCTTAGATTAAAACAAGAAAGGAAGATAAAAGATGAAGTTCTAGTGAGAGAAAGTTAAAACACGTTCTCTCTCTAAAAATAAAAACTAAAGAAAGAAAAATAAACTAGCTAACTTAACTAACTAACACCCTCCTAATGACACATTAGGAGGGTATATATAGTAGGTGGGGAGTGCATGTGTTGCTTCCTTCTTCCTTTCTTCTCGTCTCGACTTGATTTAAATTCTTTGTCTATCTCGACGTCGTCTCGGGATTTGTCGATATAAATTGAACTCGTCTTATAATTTTCATCTATAACTAGACTTGAGTTCTTCGACTTCATTAAACTTCCGTCTTTAGACTTTTTTCTTCGATAAATCTTCAGAATAGGCCTTGGACTTCCGTTCTTTTTGCACTCTTGATCTTTTGACTTCGTCTTTTCTCGTTTTCTTCGATAAAAGCCCGTGATAGCCCGTGTTTTCTCCCTTTTTCATATTTTTATCCTGAAACACAATAAAAACACAAACCACGCAGAATTCCGACTTTTACGACATAAAATACATGTTTTGGTCTTGTTATTATTGGAAATAAGTGGTAAAAGGATAAGTGTTTTCACACTTATTAAATCCCTTACACTTGACCATTGCAATGCCTTCATGCAATGCATTAATTTCAAAGCACCGTTTACATTTTTCATCATAAATAACCCACCTTGGCCTTTATTAAATACTAAACACTAAGGAAACTAAAAGAACAAATCAAGTAAAGAAATCAAAGACTTACATTGAGGTTTTGGTTGTCATGAATGTTTATCATCCTCAAGTTTCACGTTCCCCATATCAAGCTTAAAAACGAGATCATTGTTATTATAAGTTAGCAAACTAACACGAACTCATGTGGCCCAATTATTTACTTAGACCCCTTATTCCTAGGTGTATCTCTTATATTTTAATTTTGTCTTGAATGATCACTAGGATACATTGTTTGACTTATTTTGATAGTTTATTTAGGCCGAAAATAAAGTGGGACGATTTAATCAATAGTTAGCTGAAGGACAAAATCTTTTAAAACTGCTTCTCGGGACCTTTTAAATTTCATATCTTGGCATAACCCGCTTCACAATTTGAGACCTTTCTCGGACCGATATTGGCAGCGACTTCATACTTTGAATCTTGATAGACGTTCTTGAAATTATGGTCTTCTCTTCATAATAGGAATTTCTTCGCTTGAAGTTTTTGAGAGATTCTTCATATTTGGACCACGACTTCTTCATTTTTCTCCAATCTTTATTTTGGACTTTGATATACAACGATCCGCCTCTTTTTTTTTTTTTGGTAACCGTGATTTCCGACTCATTGGTCGACTAATCCACGGGGTTTGAGTCCACCGCCACACAAACTCAAACCAGGTAAAGCCATCCCTTTTCAGGAGGTTGGCGTGGCCACTTCAAGGTTGTTTGCACCTAGTGGGAATTAAACTTGAGACCTCACACACTTTGATCCGCCTCCTTTTAGGACTTGGATCTATTTATCCTCATACCTTGCTAGGGTCTTTTTGGATAGATTTCTCCATGATCTTTTGGGCAGTATTTTCTTTTCGTCGTGTGTCTCGATCCTTCATATTGATTTTTGATAAATGATTCTTCACATCACTTGGGATCTTTAGCAACAAAATGTAGCCCTGATGCCTTGTTAGGGCCTTTTCGGACTCGCCAATCTTTGCATCCCGCTTCAATAAGTTATGCCTTGGCTATGAACTCTAAATAATACCGAGCAACTTTTAAACAATCTTGTTCTGGAAGCTAAGTAACTTTTCAAATCGTACAACTTTATTTATTGCAATTATATTTATTAACAAGCAATGGGAGAAGAAGCTTATAATCAACTCATATAAATTCATGAAAGAATACCAAACTTATAATTGACTCTATCATCTCTCGTTCTCCACAATTTAAAATCTCAGGGAATGAGACTCGTGGATGCTTAGCCAATTAAATCAAAGTTTTGGGTTTTCAAGTCATCTATAGGATCTTGCAACTTCTTAGACTTTTTCAAGTTTAGAATTCGCATTTTAAAGTTCCATTGATAAACGACTTTCTATGATCAATTATTGGAACTTGTGAAAAATTCTTGTTCTTAACCCGTAAGAGTTAATACTTTCGCGTTTTAAAGTTCCCTATATAAAAGCCTAGCAAAACTTGACTTAAACACGTTAATGATACTAGCTAGAGTAAACTTAGATAAGTAAACTCGGGTTGAGTCAAAAGATTCATGACTTTGAAAAATTAAAACCACTTTATTAAAAATTTATTCTAGTAAAGAAAGTAAATAACGATAACAAAGGAAAAACTACTAGGCCAAAATAGATTAAAAATTTTGAAAAATGTCAAAAAATTAGATTTTCCGGTTAAAATGAGGACAAATTAATGGAAAAGACCACTTACTTCGATAGAAGTCCCCCCTACACTTGATATAAACATTTTCCTCAATGTTTAAGCATGTGGGAGTAAACTCCCCTACACTTAGGACATTACTTTGTTTAAATCTTGCTAAGGGAAGGACAACTATAGTGATTTCAATGTGAACATATAAGATTTGAAATATTGAATCACGACAGTTTAGGATAGAACCGGGAAGACTGGTACACGGGATCACGGTCGTCAAAAGTCATCAAAAGCGGATCTTTGAAGTTTTAATCCCTGCACATCATAAGAAACAAGACAACAAACACATACGGGGCTCCCCCTACACTTATTATGAAAACGGTAAAGGATAGATCAACGGGTTGCCTCCCAAAAAGCGCTTGTTTTTGTTAACCGAGTCACGAGCCTGACTCGACCCAAAACTAATTCAAAGGAAACGTGGTGAGGGATGGAATCATCTCATGAGAGATGTCCTCACCAAAGTACAGCTTCACACGCTGGCCATTCACTTTAAAATTAGGCCTATTTGGCTGAGAAAGCTCAATGGTTCCATAAGGGAAGACTTTGGCGACGGTGAATGGACCAGACCAACGGCTCTTCAGCTTGCCCGAGAAGATCTTCAACCGAGAGTTAAAGAGTAAAACTTGATCACCAACGTGAAACTCTCGGTTCTTAATCCTTGAATTCTCATAAGCTTCATTTCCTCAGTTCATTGAACTCGTTGAGTTGAATCTTCCGAAGATCACCAGCTTTGTTGATGTCAAAATTCGCCCACTTCAAGGCCCAATACGCCTTATGTTCCAGCTCAATAGGGAGGTGGCAAGACTTCCCGTACACAAGACGATATAGAGTGCAACCAATCGGAGTCATATATGCGGTACGGGAAGCCCACAAAGCATTATCTAACTTATCTGCCCACGAGGCACGATGCTCTCCCACAGTTCGCTCTAATATTCTCTTCAGTCCACGGTTAGAAATCTCGGCTTGACCATTTGTTTGGGGATGATAAGCAGTGGAAAGACGGTGATTGACACCATACTTAGCCATGACTCGAGCAAATTGATCATTGCAAAAATGAGTCCCGCAGTCACTGATGGTAGCACGAGGAACACCGAATCGAGCAAAAAGTTGCTTCAAAAAGTTCACACCCACCCTCGCATCGTTTGTAGGGAGAGCCTTAGCTTCGACCCATTTAGATACGTAGTCAACTGCTACGAGGATGTACTTGTTCCCTTTGGATGATGGAAAAGGCCCCATAAAGTCGATACCCCATACGTCAAAGATTTCACATTCTTGGATGAAATTTTGAGGCATCTCATCTTTATGTGTGATCTTGCCTAGGCGTTGGCAACCATCACAATTTTTAACCATCTCGTGAGCGTCATGATAAATGGTGGGCCAATAGAATCCCGAGTCAAACACTTTCTTCGCGGTGCATTTGGGACCAAAATGACCACCGGTGGGTCCTTTATGGCAATCTTCGAGAATGTCTAAGCTGCGGGTCCATCAACACACCGACGAATAATCATATCAGCACATTGTTTGAAGAGATAAGGGTCATCCCAACAGTAAGTCTTAACATCTTTAAAGAACTTCTTCTTTTGTTGGGATGTTAACCCTTCGATGAGAATACCACCCGCTAAGTAGTTTGCAATGTCCGCAAACCACGGGGTGTCATAAAGATTGGAATTGATAGACATTAAGGCCTCAAGGGAAAAGATTCGTTGATCTCTTGATTCGGATGATCCCCTTGATAAGGATCCTCAAGTCTACTTAGATGATCCGCAGCTAGGTTTTCCGCTCCCTTCTGTCACGGATTTTGATTTTAAATTCTTGAAGGAGAAAACCCAACGAAGAAGTCTTGGCTTGGAATCTTGTTTAGTTAACAAGTAATTCAACGCGGAATGGTCGGTATAGACAATGGTGGTGGAAAGAACAAGATAGGGGCGGAACTTCTCAAAAGCATACACTACAGCTAAAAGCTCTTTTTGGTAGTGGTATAATGCATTTGAGCCCCCGTCATTGTCTTGCTAGCATAATGGATTGGTTAGAAGTGTTTGTTCACTCTTTGGCCCAAAACAGCTCCAATGGCAAAGTCGCTAGCATCGCACATCAATTCAAAAGGTAGCTCCCAATTAGGGGTAACCAAGACCGGTGCCTTAGTTAGCTTGTCCTTAAGAGTATTGAAGGAGTCGATACACTCTTTAGAAAAGATAAAAGGAGTATCTTTTTCTAAGAGGTGGGTCATCGGGCGAGCGATTTTAGAAAAATCTTGAATGAATCGACGATAGAAGCCCGCATGACCAAGGAAACTTCTCACACCCTTCACGGTTGAAGGTGGAGGCAATTTAGAAATAACATCGACTTTAGCACGGTCGACTTCAAGACCGGCTTTGGAGATTTTATGTCCAAGAACAATGCCTTCTTTTACCATGAAATGGCATTTTTTCCTATTAAGAACGAGACGAGTGTCTTTACACCGTTTGAGCATACGTTCTAAATTGGCAAGGCAAGTAGAGAAAGAATCACCATAGACCGAGAAATCATCCATGAAGACTTCCATAGTTTCTTCAACCATGTCATGGAAGATAGCCATCATACACCTTTGGAAAGTCCCAGGAGCATTGCATAAGCCGAAAGGCATTCTTTTGTAAGCAAATGTTCCATAAGGACAAGTGAATGTGGTTTTCTCTTGGTCTTTAGGATCGATGGGAATTTGAAAGTACCCGGAGAAACCGTCTAAGAACCAATAATAGTCATTACCCGCTAGACGCTCGAGCATTTGATCCATGAAAGGAAGAGGGAAATGATCCTTGGGGGTGGCATCATTGAGCTTGTGGTAGTCTATGCAAACTCACCAACCCGTGACAAGTCGAGTAGGAATCAACTCGTTGTTTTCATTGGGCACAACGGTGATTCCTCCTTTCTTAGGCACACAATGGACCAGACTAACCCATGGTGAATCCAAGATAGGGTAGATCATTCCCGCATCAAGAAGTTTGATAACCTCTTTTTTTATAACGTCATGGATCTTGGGATTCACCCTTCTTTGGTTTTGAATAGTGGGTTTAAAGTTGTCCTCCATGAGAATTTTATGTGTGCAAAAGTGAGGATCAATTACACGAATATCGGAGATTTTCCAAGCAATCGCTTTCTTATGATTCTTCAGCACGTCGACAAGTCGAGATTTTTCGTCTTCTTTCAAATCCTTTGCGATGATGACGGGTAACTTCTTATTGTCTTCAAGGAACACGTATTCGAGATGAGATGGTAGATCCTTAAGCTCTAAATCCGAAGGATTTTCGATGGAAGGCGAAGTCAAATTTGGATCATCGATAGAGATTTCCTTAGGAGATGATGTAGAAATATGGTCCTCATTGAGAAGTTTCTCAATGGTACGAATGTCTTCATCCCAATTGGAGGGAGAATCGTCATATTGTAAGTCCACATTTCCTAAAGTTGCTTCAAATTCTTTCAGAAGGAAATCACTTTCTCCAAATGGAGTTAGTGAGGGAGCAATAGAGGCAACGGTCTCAAGAATGGGTAGAGAAGAAGAACCGCTTTTACAAGCGTCTTTGAAATGCTCTTCACAAGCCTCATCAAGAACGTCAATGAAATTAACGCTCTCGTTTTCAAAAGGTTGCTTAGAAAGTTTACCCATGTTGAAGACAATTTTATCGTCACCAACTCTCATGATTAATTCGCCCGCGGCTACATCAATGAGAGTGCGATCGGTCCTCAAGAATGGACGTCCAACGATTAATGGAACACGGGAATCCATCTCGTAGTCAACGACAACAAAATCCACCGGAAAGGTGAATTTGTCGACACCGACGAAGACATCTTCGGCTATCCCCACTGGATAATCAACCGTATGGTTAGATAATTCCAATGTCATTCGTGTGGGGACTAGCTCGGGTAGAGATAATTGTTTCCAAACACTTAATGGCATTAAGTTTATACTAGCACCTAGATCGGCTAGGACCATACAATTCTCTACCCCGGGGAAGTTGCAAGGAATAAGAAAGCGACCCGGATCACCAAGTTTGGTTGGTAATTTCTTTAAGAGCACTACGGAGCAATTCTCATTAAGTTGGGTCTGAGCGATATCAAGAAGCTTTTCTTTGTCACTGAGAAAATCTTTAAACATTTTAGAATATTTCAGCATGTGAGCGAGAGCCTCAGCAAAGGAGATGTTGAAATTCGGTTCTTTAAACATTTTAAGAAAGTTAGAATCCTGAATATCATCCTTGTTCTTCAACTTCTCTTTCCTCAACCTTGAGGGATAAGGTATATTGGGTTGTGTTGGAAATACGTTTTTACGTATTTAGAAAGGATCGGTCACTCCAATGATATTGGGCTCGTAATCCAATATAGCCCATATAGCCCACATGTAGGGTGAGCTATATATACCCCCTCCTAGCATGTTAGGAGGGGTTGGTAACTTCATGTTTACACACATTTCATCTTAATCAACCATTTCTCTCATTCTCTCCTTTCTCTCTCTTCTTTCTCCCTATAAGTTCTTCATTTCCCATCCATCTCAATAGATTAATCATAACATGCCTAATCCTTAGAAAACGTATACCTACAATTGGTATCAAGAGCTTGGTTGATTCTTCGGATTGGCGCGTTTTTAATCTATTGTTTTGGTAAAGTTTAATCTTATTTTTTTCTTTATTTCTTTTAAAGTTTATTTTTTTGGTCACGGATCACATTTTTTACATATTTATATACCATTCTTGAAAAATATCAATTTCGTATTCTCAAAAGAATCAGTTTTTTTGTTTCAAAAGTATAAAAGTTATCAGTTTTTTATTAATAATTAATTTATCAAATTTTGTCTTAAATGTTTTTTTTTTGTGTTTCCTTTTCCGATACTCTTTTTTTTATAGTTTTTTTGTGTCTGTCGAAAAAAAGGGTTCTTCATTCCTACATGTATTCCGACTACTTTTTCCGACGGTTACAAGTTTTGCACATTCCGATCGCAATTACCATTGGTTCTACTTTGCGATCAAATCATTCTGACACCCTTATTCCGACGTGGGTCGCAATTGCACTTTGCGATTGTGATTGCGACGGGATTAAGGTTCACTGAGACGAAACTCTGCCGAAAATTTTTCGTGACATTCCGACGGTGAGTTTTTAAACATTGCGATGAAAGTGTTTTTGATTATTGCAATGGAAGTAGTTTTGGATATTGCGATGGTAAATATTTTGAGTATTGCGATGGATGTTTGTTGATATTGCGATAAACAGGACCCTATTGATATTGCGATGACTGTTTAAAATATTGCGATACAATCAAAGTGTTGACTTAGACAAAACTTGGACTAAAATCATTTTTAAACCAAAACAGCCTCAACTATGGACACAACAAACCAAACTGATTCATTCACATTCATCCTCAACATCACAAAGCAAACACAAGACCAAATTTAAACTCATTTTATCACGACTTCGACTAATACAACAACAGACTCACCCTCTCGAACACCCTCTCTCGGTCAAACCAACAAGACTTACAAAAAATGACTCTCGACTCTCTCAGAAACCTCTCGACAACAACAAACCCACTCGTTACAAAATTGACTCGAAAAACAGTCTCAACATCCCATACCCAATCTCAAACCTAAGTCAACCCACATAGTATCACAAACACCCTCGCAACACAACCACTCGACTCAATGTCTAACCAACCAACAAATCCCTCGACCACACAACCTTTGACAACCTTTCACCAACTCACTCTCAATTTAAAAAAAAAACCGACACTCCACAGACTCACTCAATAACTCGACTCATCCTACATCTCAGATTTGTTCCAAGACAACTCAGATCTTTTTAGATCATCTCTGTTTGACTCAAAATCAAAAACATGCAATTAAAAATCATAATTACCTACCCGATACCCATTTTGTGGATCTTGAAGCCATAAAAATCGTGTGTTCATCATGATGTTGGATTCGTGTTCAATGAAGATGGTATAATTAGATGATTAAGATGTGATGACTGATGGTATGATGGAGGCGGACGATTATCTTTGTTGATTATATGAGATTCGATGATGATCTTTGTTATATGGGATTATTAAAATGATGATTATATCTAGTTGTTTGAGAGGATGTGTAGAGAGGATATAATGGGGCGGATTAAACAAAGAGTTAGATTAGGTTTAGATTGATTGGTTTTGGAGTTGATTTTTTTGGGAGATTAGAGACAAGAGAGAGACGGAGAAATCTTTGTGTGAAATGATAAAATGAGTGTTTTTTGGCTTTAATACACTAATCAAACAAATTCTCATTGGACCGTATTTTTATTTGGTGATATTAGGCCACGTTTTTGGTTTGTGGAGTATTTTGAGCCACGTTTCTTGCCACATTGGGCCACGATAACTTCTCTGTATACACGTGACTTTTCGATTTTTTTTTTGGGAAGGATTGTTATTCTTCTACACACGTAAAATTTGTATCCAAATTTTGGGAAGGATTGTTTTTATTTAAATCACACACGTATTTTTGGGAAGGATTGATTTTGTTTCATTTTATAGACTTTATAAAATTTGTATCCAAATTTTTCATCATTTCAATTTTATTCAAATTTTCTTTATTTTATTTTTATTTTGGAAAAATTTTTATTTTGGATATTAACTTTTATTTTGGATATTAACTTTTATTTTGGATATTAATTTTTATTTTGATAATCAATTGATATTTTTATTTTTATTCAAATTTTTATTTTGGAAAAACTTTGTGATATTAAGTTATAGTCGGGACAAAGTGACGTGACAAAAGTGACGTGACAACGTGATAAAGTGCGAAGGTTTATTTTGCTGACGGATTTTTCATCGGGTATTATTATTTGAAATTGACGACAGATTTTTTATCGATCAGTAATCCTTAACGTAATAGTTCATCGAATTTCAATGGATTCATTGGATTCGACATTTCAAGAGGGAGAACTGCAAGACATGCAACTCAAACAGATCAAATTGCGTCAAAAAACATTGGAAATCTTTCATGAGCTCAAGACACATCTTGCAATTCTCTATCCGAACAACATGACCGAACTTCCAGCCGTAGTTCAAATGTTCTTTGGAAAAGTGGATAATTTCAAAGAGAAGATTTTCAGTAATTTGGATGATTTACAGTTGCAATTTGAAAGGGAGAATCTTCATGAGGTTAAAGCAAAGATATGTCTAGAAATCCTTCGCACACAATTTAAGGATTTCTTTGCCTCAACAATGGGACCTCATTCTGATTATTCAACTCCAATCCTTCACCAGATTTTCAACTTGCATACGGGTTGCCAGACTGAAACCTTTAGAAGTGGTTTACTCAATCACATCAATATACTTGAGAAGTGTATTGAGGTCAGGTTAGTTAATTACAACGAGATACAGTTGAAAAAGGGTCAGATTCAAAGAATCAAGGAGTCGTCTAAGTCATTGAATGCAGCAATACCTCATGAACGTGAGAGAGCGACATGCTTCAAGTTGTCGTCAAAAGATGATCACATCTTCCCCGTACAAGAAATAGGTGTCAGTTTGGTCGTCAAGGTAAGCAATGGCAAGGAATCAGGAGGAACGCATGAAACGAGCAGCAAGTCACAAGCACCAACTGTTAAGGTGCCAAGTGTCAACGATATACAGCAGGTTGAGCATTCTGAACCTAATTATGACAAACATGGGATGGAAAAGAGTGATAGTGATACCACTTCTGATTCATCCGATGTGAGTCATAATGGGGGAGAAAGTGTTCAAAATGCTAAACATCATGATAAGTGTCTTATGACTGCTTCTTTAAAT